>JAVCKT010064899.1:0-15816 GCA_032273925.1 Rhynchotus rufescens
GACACTGAGGGTTCCCCCAAGACACTGACCTTTGCAAGGAGGGATGTCAAGGGCGAAACACTGCCAATCTCTCATCTTCCTTCTGCAGCCAGAGCCGGCAGCTTCAAGGAGAGCATCCTGCACAGGTAGGAGCTAAAGGTACCATATTTTTGTTCAGAAGGAGGGAGACTTTCCAGCATCCTGCTGTAATTCCTTCCCATTTGGGAGTATGGTTGTAAACCTCACTGAGTGGGGCTTTCACACAGAAAAACCAAGAGCAACCAAGAGTGCAACAGGTATGTCAGAAAAAATCTTAATGCTCTACCTTAACAAGTACTATCTAAGATCTACCTACTCAACTCTTTATAGTATTCTCTTTTGTTTTCCTAGTAATTTTAAACTTGCAGTGCTACTCTATCTCTCTGCACTGCTAACTGCTGTTTAAACATACTAGTAATTTTTCAGAGTTTAAAATGTTCAGAGGTGCTACACAAATTACTGATGGAAAGGTGACTCAATAAAAATATTTATTAAAGACAGCTTGATAACATTGTGGTTAACCACAATTTACTAGTCATTTTGAGTGAGATCCTGGCATATGCCTGGTCATTATTTTTAATTTAGATACATTTATATTTTATAAACAGACTAGAAAATGAAATAAGGAATAAAATCATTCTAAGGAATACAAAGAACCAGGATTAGATGCTCAGAGCAGTGCAAACCACAATTTACTTAAGCACACAGTAACCAATAATTTTGGTAACAGTAATTATCCTTCTACTTCTGAGCTACGCCATTTTCTGTGCACATATGCAATTTAAAGTAATCAGAAAATCCATGAAAGGCTTTATACACAGTATTTCAGAAACGGTCTTCCTTTTCTTTCCATGTTTAAAAGAGCCACCTGGAGCTCCCTGTCACGTTATAATCACACAATAAATTCCTGGTACTTTATCTACATATTAGTGTACATGTAAATTAGATAGACGTCTCCCAGCACCAAACTTCACCCATGCCATGTCAGGTGCATTTTCTATCAAAGTGTTACAATCAGCTATGAGACATACATACAATTGAAATAGAAGCCACATACAATTTCAAGGGTCTGTGTACATTTCAGGAAGATTGTAGTGTTCAAAAGATGAAAATAATCAAGAAAGAGATACTCACATGCAAGTGACTGGATGTTTAGTCTACTGTTATTCTTTTACAACACTGTCTGCCTTTAAATATCCTAAATGCACACAAGTTAACAATTCACTACACTAAAACCTGTACGCTAAAACACCGCATGAACATTTGCTTTGCTATTAAAGAATGCAAAAAGTATCTCAAAAAGGTATTTTAGTTAACTTGGCAACAGGGCAAAAGGCACAGTGAGGCTGCAAGCCAGCGATGCAACTCTGCCCGCCTCAATGTAGCAGGATGGATCCAACTGCAAAGCAGAGGTCCGTTCCAACCTGCTTGAATGAAAAGGCCACTCAGGCCCAGTCCTCCTCCTCTCCCACACACACCATAGAGACTGTCAAGAGGGACAAGCAGCCTGTTTGGTGCACAAATTCAAAGGAGAAGGCCATGGGCTAAAGGCTAAAACAAAGCAGAAAATAGCTATGCGTAATTGTTAAAACTACCTCGCCAAAATACCTTCACTCTTTAAACACACTAAAATGCATATTAAGACATCCTGGGGAACAGCAAGGGTTAGGAAAGTATCCCAGCCCTTTCTTTTCTTGGTGTGTGGATTTTGAAATTGCGGTACTCAGATATTCAAAGATATGAGCTGCTTTTTCAAGGCAACAGTGAGAGGCTCTTGAATGCTAGGAGAATCATTTCTTGTTTATCCCAATTTTGGTGACAATGCCCCGGCTTCCTCCCCTGGCCTTCTCTTCCTGGTCTGCATGGGCCTTGACAGGATTCCTGCTGATGTCACTGTGTTTCAGGGTTATATGCTCTCTAGAATTGCATAGCATTTTACACTACAGAGTAAGATATTTACTTACCTTTATTGTTCTTTTCATTTTTTACTTAATTAAAGCCACACTCAAATGGGTAATAAAAGCATTTAAATGTTCTCTATGACAGTACTAAAGCTAGTGCAATGTTATAATTACTATCATTAGAAACTCAAGTGTTTATTTACTTGCAACTTAGAAAGCAGAAACCTCATCTTCTCTCCTGCCCTCAGCTTCTAGCTAGTCATTTCTCAGAACCTTGCAAATACATACATACAAACTTCAGTTGTCAGAGAATGAAGTATTCAGTAAGTCTTTAAAAGCAGGCAAAGAATCAAACAATTTCTTTAGAAATGTGTTTTCCCACTTAGAATCATTTCTCTCACTAGCCTGAAAAGTGTACTGTGATCAGTAACACACGTCAAGATAAGCAAATCTTGCATGTTTAAATAAATTTCCATTCTGACACTGGTAAACACTAAATTTTCTGGACATGGTCGTTATGTAATTGCACTGTCCTAGTTTTCAGAAGACTGAGAATGCCTCAGAAGAGCTTCTGATAAACATAAAGCTCTGTTAGAGATGGGATTAGTCCCAGGTTAATGGTTGTCTGATAGCTTAAGTAAATACAAACCCAGTGACATGCAGCCACAGCACCAAAGCTAATGATCATCTGATCTTGCTAAAGATACAACAATTCTGATAAAAGATGTGGAAATATATTCTTTCTCCCCACAGAAAAGTAAATCCTAGAACACCTCAAACCTCACAACCAGTCCTAACGCAGTAATTTGAAACAATCTCTATATTGTTAAAAAGGAATTTGCCTTCCATCTGATATAATAATATATATGTAGTATGGCAGACCAACTGACATGGTGTCTTTTCTAACCTAAATTAACTATGAGTAAAGTAAACTTAGAACAAAGACAGAGTCATAATGCACTTCAACATACGCCACAGGAAGTTTACAAAGGTCAACGTGCCTTTCAGTTCAAGCAGTAGGAAAAGTGGAGCTAAAGGACATCTATTGGGAGCACTGAGCCAGGCAAAGACGTCCTCGGTGACAACCCCATCTCAGGGCAAGCAAAGAACTCACTGCTTGATGAAATCCAGAGCCAAGAGCCTGATTTTTAAGTCCAAAGAGGTTGATGTCTTAATAGCTATTATTAATATATGCTCATTTCCATCTGTCATTACCGAAGACAAATATCTGTAAGCTTAGTTTCAAATTTTCCTAGAGCGCATGCTTTGGAATTGATGACTTTTACTTTAATGTGCCCATGTGTATGTAGGTAAATAAGTATATAATTTAATGTAATTAAACTGGTACTCCTCCATATTCACTACCACTTTTACTTTCTATAGCAACTGATGGATAAGACTCTCACAATATTACTAAAGAAGTTCTAATATTCATATATTCTTAGTTCTATACTGCTATTCAAGCATATAACTGCTGATTATTTGAGTTATTGAAATCACTAGATGATAGATCTTTTCACAGATGTTCAGAGAATTATGCATTCTTATTAAAAGATTTGCCACATATACCGGCTTTGTATTTAGTAATACTTAGCCTAAAAATAATCAACTAAACATTAATCCATGTCTAAATGTCATTGGGAATGTTAGAGAAGTCCTTATGCACCTGAAATCCCAGGCAGGGTTGAGCAAACCTAACACCAGAGTATATTTTTCGTCTTCTGTGGAACAGCTAGCACATTTAAAACCATCACTTGAAACAGTGAATCAAAATCTCTCAGTACTGCTTGTTTACACTGATGCTCAGGATCAAGGAGGAACAGAAAGACCTTCTAAAATTAAGTTTAAGAGAACATATAAATTGCCTGAACACCGCCATAGTCAATCAGTTTTAATAACATGTCCAACAGCCTAGTATAGTTACTTGCTGTTCTTGGAGCCAGTCAAAATAGGAGAACAATCCAGAAACTACAAGGACAAAAAAATAAACAGAAAACTCGTAATAACCCAGAAATTACGTTCTTTATGTATTCTATAGCATTTCTTTCAACTTCCATCATTATAAAATCATTGTTCCTGTCACAGGACAGATTAAACCCTATTTTAATAGGATTTTTTTTTTAAAGAATGCAATTTCCTATCTTTTGACAACTTGTACAGTAACATATTCAAGACATGTTCTACTCATCAACTTCCCTGCACATCTTCTGAGAAGCACTAATGACCTAGGCATCACTGTACCTGCGACTGCCTCTGTTTTGTAGACAGAGAAGAGCTTAAAACACAAAGTTGCAAACCATAGCAACTAGAAGCCCTATAGTACTATCAGTATCTCCTAACAGATGCTCTGTTTCAACTTGTAGGAAATGTTTCACAGAGGAGACTACTTGAGAAGGCAGCAGCTACCTCTGCTATTCCAAACAATTTAAGTGAACCTTATTTCTGACAGATAATTCAGATTGTCAGGTGCTCATTTTATCACTAGTGCAAGGTTCTGGCAAGACCAACTTGGTCAGGTACCAATATGACTTCTTCATAAACGTAGCTGTAACGCCTCAGAAAAAAACTCCTATTCTAACTTGTGCTGTTTTACTTTACAGCTGAACATTGCCATTTAATTTACTCATCTGTTTTTTGACTCTTCATATTTTCTAGTATTTGGTGGTTTCAGTAAACTAAATAGATTATAAATTAGATTAGATTATAAATATTATAAATTATATATTATATATAATTATGTATATTATATAATATATATAATATATATTATAAATTTTATATATATATAAGATTATAAGAAGATTATAAACACCTAAATTACAAATGTCTGCAACAGTAGAAAAAGCACTGCTAGCAATGTATTCTTAGGCAAAGAACATAAAGGAATCTGCTGCAGTGAAGTGCCAGTTTAAAATAACATTACTTTCTGGACAGATGCGAAAGAGCTTACTTTCATATTAGTCCATGTAAGCCTATATAATCTCCTAACAATCCAGCCGCTGAGTACATGCTATGCATGTTTTGCGCATCTTTGCATACTTATTCGACAAGTAGGACATTCTGTTGTACCATGAATGACCACAATTTTGTAGAAACTATATACCCCAACAAGCTCACAGAACCATAAGATTTAGAGCAAGATTTCAGAAGTGCTCTGCATTTGTTTGGCCACTTTTACAGAGCAGTACCAATAAGTGTAGTTGCTATTAGGGACAAAATGCCTGTTGATTTTAATAAAACCTGGGTTATGCAAATGATGGATGCCTCACATCTCTATTGGGATGCTAATTCCTGGTATGCTACACTGTCAGCTCCTGGTATGCTGTGCACTTCCAGATGTGAAAGCCCCATAAAATGAAATGTTTACATTTTAAGTTTCATAAATGATGATTTGGCAGTCCAACTCGAGTCTATATTTATTCAGCTCTGCTTTCATGCAGCAGATGGTTCAATGGGACTGACCTTCTCTGTCTGCCTAATGTCTCCCCGTAAGCCAAAGGTTCATTTATAACTCTTCTGTATCTCATCCTTGAGATGTCAAGCAGACAGAATAGAGAGTAAGCTTTTCCTGGAGGATAAAGAAATGGTAAAACATCTCAATAAATGAAAGAAATTACTCTGAACTTCCAGGGAATAGAAGACATTTTCTATGAGCTCAAAATACTTGCACTGCTATTAATAGAAGCTGCTTTGATGTTAAGAACTTTTCAAGGCTGGTCTGGTCTGTCAGAAGGGTGCAGTGCAATTTCTCCAGACCTTGAAGTCTGGCTCTAAATTTGCAATGGAGCTGGAAATAAACAAAACTTTACAATATATATTTTACAAACTGATACTGGTCTACAATATTACAAAAAAAAAAATCACATTAGCTGCTATAAGCAATCCTGATAAAGATAAGTCCTCTGGAAAAACTTTCCATCTTTCTATAAAACTAATTCTCTTATTTTCCCTGTCCAGCACAAATAATATCAAATACTATATATCTAGTTGAATACCGCATTATTTCCTTTTTGTTATTACTGCCCAGTGTTAAAGCTGAATATAAAACATTTTATTATTTTAACACTCACTTTAAGTTTCAAAAAATAGTGCTTTTAAAATATAACCTTTACTGAAAGCTTCGTCCCATGTCTCAGTAGTAACAAAGTTCATTATGATAAAAGGCACAAGGTTCAGTACAAAGACGGTGTGCATCTTTCATACCCACAGCAGGGAGATAGCTATTTCCTCACCTGCCATGATGATTTATTCAATAAAAAGACAAAACACACGTTTACAAATGCACCAATTTCCTTGTATCTCAAGAAACAGCAAAGATCTTAGGAAATTAAGAAAATGGACTCTGACACAGATATTACAACAATAGGTATTTTGGAATACCAAACTAAATCTCTGGGGGGGAAAAAAAAAAAACACATACTGCAAAGACTTCTACACCTAGGTGTGTTCAATCAAGACATAAAGTCTTGGGTGTTTCCTACAGTTTTATGCTCCCTCCTCAGTATTTTTTGTCTTCCTCTTGAAAGAGTTCACAACATTTTCTGCATAGACAGATATCCATGTACCTCATATTCAAAGACATTAAATTACGTTGTTAATTAATGGAAGAAATTACCAGCAGTTTTAAAAGCTGAAGTTTAACCAGGAGAATTTTAAAAGCATGAAGAACCAGGCTTAAAGAAGAAAGGCAGAGCTAAAGGAGTAGAATCAGATAATTTTCTGTGTTACACTTCACTGTGAAAAGAACAAGCAGCACTAGCAACAGAAAAGGAATCAGCTCTAATTCTGAAGGTCAAGACTGTGCTCTCTGGGCTCAGTACCCAAGTTGTGGTATTTCTCCCATGCGAACTCCTTATTCTGAATCACATTTTCCTTCTCTTCCTTTTAGGAGTATGTTTTGCTGAAATACGTCAGGAAAAGTTAAAGCAGTATAAAACCTACCATGAGATAGGTGGAACCATGAGAGAGCAGGAACAGAGCATGGTGTCCACCAGCCTTAAAGAACATGCAGTACATGGAGACTAGCACTGCTTCAATGAGTATCTTCAGGATTTTCTAATTCACTGTAAAATTCTGCAGTAACACTGGAAGCAGCAAGCAGCAGTGGCAGGAGAGGTCACAGTAACCACGTTCTCTAATGAGGTTTTATTTCGGCAGGAGAGGTCACAGTAACCATGTTCTCTAATGAGGTTTTATTTCATGCTGCAGAATAGAGAGTCTGGAAAAATACAATTCACAATAAAAAGCTCTGATTACTAATTCTCACTTTCATGTTTTTACCTCCTGACTTGGATTAAAAGAACGAAAAGAAAAGGAAAAAAAGGAGATTTTCCCAAAATAACAGCCTTTGGCAGCATCTGCAGCAATGACACTACAGCGAAATCCATGACACAGACCATGAGTAGGTGCCATGACAAGATGAGGAAAACATTTTGCAATGAAGGAGAGCGACCACACACAGTGGTAGCCTCTGAGGATTAAGCAAGCATTACTGAGAACAGAGAACAATTACACCATAGAACTATGCTATTCTGTCATCCAAATTGCTCAACAGTTCTATTCAAAGCCCTTTCTCATAAGATAGTAATTAGGAAATTTTAATTATATGATTGTAAGAAGAAGCCAGGGAGGATAAAAAGAATCACCAGGCCAGGTTCAGACAATACAAAAGATAAACTGACTTTCAGACAGTCCTCAGCTCGCACTATCCTGAACCAGCTTGCATTTAAGAGCTCTATAACCATATTTAGCAAGGCTTGTTTTGTTGAAAGTAATAAAAGCAACTACCCAGTAGCACTTACTATGCTCACAGAAGTTCTGGGTCACATCTGCTCTGTATCTTTCTTTTGGGGGGGGGGGGGAAGGGGAGTATAAGCAGAGTTTATAGACCTATAAATAGAAAAACACATTAACTGCACTTTCTGAAATATCAAGATAGATTCTTATTTTTTTCCTCTTTTTATGCATACATCTAAAAATATATGCCCCATGCTTGCAGTAAGATGGATGGATGGATGGATCTACTCCTATCCTCCATCTGTTGTGTTTCTTCATGGTCATTCAATGAAAGAGTCTCTAGCTCCTATAAACAAGACTCCAGTCCTCTTCTTTCATTAGCTTGCATGAGCACACAATGGGTACACATGCTCAGACACTGTCATAGCTTAGACATGATCCTGATGAATTATAAATTCTTTCTGGGGAGTCATGAAGAAGAAATCAGAGAGGGGCACTATCCCATAAAGTGAGAATAATCATAAAACCATGCACATTAAGTCATTTTAAGTAAATTAATACATTTCTCCAGGCTCCTTTTGTAAAATCCCAATCATCCAAATAAATGACCTGTGAAATAAACTTCAAACTAAATTATTCCATAACCTTCAAGTCTTTCCCCACCAAAATCTCTTATGTTTTGCAGGACTCTGGCCTTCTTATACAACAACCTTTAAGCTGTGCAGGTTTTCTACTTGAGGAACACAACACACAGAAAGAGCATAATTTGGCCATTAGCTGCTCCAATTCTAGTAAAGGGGCCACTGGAAACTCCAAAGCACTGTTGTCCTGTGGTGTGGTGAACTGGTTGCAACTGCAAATTATGTTAGTCTGATACTGCAAATATCTGCTGAAAAACAGGCCACTCCTATCTATATGCTTTATATAAATTGACTTTTTTACTCTGTACCTTTTTTTACTGTGTAACTAAATAAAATACTGAGTCAGCTTATCCCCAGAACTATCAGAATTTATGAAACCGCAGTATTCGTAAGATCTTCTGCTCCAGCAAGCCTTAGTGTATATTGTTCAGTGCAGAAATAAAACATCAAATGGAAGAATAAGTACCACTTTTATACTTCACTTCTTATATGCTATTTGTTTATAACGCCATATATTGTTATTCCAGATACTTTTTTAATTACTTGTAATAAATTCTTCTTCAATTTACATAGATGGAAACCATGCTGTGCCAGAAAATATATAATTAGCAGTATACTTTTATGCCACAGACATAAATCCAATTGCTAACTGGAATCTCACAATTGGACATTAGGCTTTAATCTTATGCTTCATTTACCAGGAAACAGTTGTATTTTTTTTTCTAAGCTTCTAATTGTGATACATCTCTCCCACATTTTGACAATCAGTCAAACTCACCTGATGCTTAAAATTCTCCCACGTAGTGGGGCTGAAGAAATTAAGGGCATCATGACTGTGAACCATCCTTTTCATCACTGCATTCTTTATGTGAGGTTCAGAGAAAATGTACAGGATCAATGATCATTGTGCTTCACATCTCCACGCTTAGAACTGCAGGCCCGTATTACATCTGAGTGGATAATGAAATTAAAACTTTTTTAAATTAAACTTTTTTTTAAAAAAAAAAACAGATATTTACTCACTAAAATACTTCTTTTACAAGAAGCTTCAGAAGTTCCTGAAATTGGTAGGAAAGGTTTGGTCTAAAAACAGAGTGAAAATGGCAACGGAAAGAGAGCCACCTATATATACTCACGCAGTACAGGCAGAGCCACTCCGCACACACTGCAGTCCGTGCGGTGCCAGCAACACCAGCACTTTCAGTGCAGCTCCTCGTGAAAACTCTTTCAGCAGATCCATTTTCAAGTTGCTGCACAGTCTGACTGCAAGACTGCCTATAATGTGGAACCCCATGCAAAAGCATTATCTGAAATAACAGACAGAGCAAGGTTTAGATTACAGTAACACAGAAAAAAAACGTTTCTTTCAGTTATCAGTTTAGTTTAGGATTCCTATGGGGGAAAAAAAAAATCTATTCTACTTCTACAGCTATTTAATATATTACTATTTTCACCACACTGGCATATGAAGTTGTTCAAGTTCATCAGGGTTTTGTCAGAGCCCCAGTTACTAAATTACACATTAAATTACACAAGCAAAAAAAGAGTACAAAACCAGCATTTCCTAAAAAGAAAGAAGATCACTGTGATAAGGGAGAAATACCAATAGAATCAGCCTTATACTCAATGGAACATTTTTAATCTGTTCTAATAAAGCATTCAATACTTTCTGTATAATTTCTAGGACCTACAGTACTTTGTCTTTTTTCAATCAACATTTTCTATTTCTGACATAATACTAATAAGGAAATGACTAAAGAAATGCTCAGTCTCCAATATTTTATTTATTGACATTTCTCTTGTTAATGTCACAGTGAAGTAGCAGTTCTTTTAGGCTTTCATCTTCTTCTCATCTCAAATCTTCATTATCATTGTCATCTTTCCTTTCTCTAGACTCTTCCATTTTTTCAGAACATTCAGGTACTTGAATTTTGTCAGCAGAAAAAGGAAACATTTCAAAACTGAACATGTGTGCATTCACAGATCTAGAATTGCAACTCTACACTCATACAAACCAGTTCTAAAAAGACTTGTAAACTCATTCAATTAATAAAACCAAACTATACTACTTAGCTTATTTGAGCACAAGCTAACTTTTGAATATTCAGTCCTTCTTTAAAATAAAAATTTTAAAAGACATTTCCTTGTCAAATGCGCAAACACTGCTAAGAAATCATGATCTAATTACTGATATTGCACAAACAGAAAAAGACTACATTAATTGAATAAATTACTCATTTCCCAAGCTGCAGGCACAACTGGTATGATATATATTGATGAATTCCTACTTAGCTGCTTTTCAGAGAAGCTGTGTCAATTGTCATTATTTACATACTAATTTCATTTAATGCTACAACTCCTGGCTTTTTGAATGGCACTAGCACAGTTGTCACTACCAATTAATGAGAATTTCTAGCAGTTATCAACCAGAGATTTTTAAGGGAATGGGGAACAAAATCACTAATAATTTAGCAAACAATCCATTACTACACATCAACTTTTATACAGAATCCACCTCACTCATACTAGTGATGCAGAATCATTAATGCATTAGTTGTGAAACCTTTGTAGCGAGAGAAATGTTAAGACAGAACATAAATGGCTTGTGTACAGTCGTTTGTACTTTCGAATTTAGGCATTCATTTAAGTCTCTTCATACACATCTCATGCCACTACACAGTAGAAATTCAAGACAGTGGCAGAGTCTGATTTCAAACAATCCACCACTACAAGGTTAACTTGTCAAGAAGTTGAAAAGTTGTAGCAGGCTTTCAAAGGCCTTGGACAAGAGCAAGCACTTGCATTTCTGCACGTCGGTAGCAAGTGCTACACACCATGACTACACACATAGGGCAACTAAAGACTTATTGCACACGTTTACTGGTACACAGCCACGCATGCAATGGCACAGCTCACGTGTCGCCCACCTGACGCATCCAGCCACAGGTTCCCCATGTCCTGGCTGTGGAGCTCAGCAACGGGAGGAAAATAAGGAATTATGTATTCTGGCATTGAGAATGTCACACCAAGTGACCCAAGTTTTCCGCGATAAAGCAAGGTCATGCATTAAGATAGTGCTGTGGTCTCTCATCTCATCTGCTTCTCAGCTTGGCGTCACGTATGGACCCCGTGTCCAGTGGCAGGGAGCTGCAAGGGGGTGGGTAGGGAGCAGCCCAATGCCTCCTGTATCCACATGAATGGATGGGGGAGGCTCTGGGCCTCCACTCATGGCACAGTGCATATGTGCCTGCCACAGCGGAGCAGAGGGTTCAGAGACGCTTGGGAAATGATTGCACTTTGAAAACAACAGTCTCTCTACCTTCACAATAATACAGGAGAGCTTGTCTTCAGGGGAGCTACAAAAACTATTTATTTGCTGAAGTCTTCATTACTTCTACAGGATCTACAGAATTATTTCTAGTGTCTTCCTGGAGACCCCCCACTACCACCTAATTCTTTGGTTTTAAGTTTCTCTTTCACCTTCTACCATCAAAGGAGTTATATAAAGCCCATGTAAATAAATCTTGAAACACGGATTAGTTCACTCATGTTTATACAAAGTCTACTTGAGTTATTTTTGAATTTTATCACTGAACATGGTGAAGCCCTCCAATAAACAGAACATATCTTTATTCTACTCAAACAAACCCACTTGAATGTTAATATTTTAAGGGTTTGTTTACACCACAAACACTGAACACTGAGATTTTGTTCCTCAGAAGTAAAATGAAATCGGATCCTTTAAGATATTCCCAGCTGTACCGCAAATCAGAAGCACACTTTAGTCTGTTCATTATGCTTTGCATAATATTATCCATAATACTTTCTCTATTTACTTTTCATGATTATTACATTCAGGCCTTACTCAAATTTAAGACCAATTTGTCTCACAGGACACCAATTTCTCTGTCTAAGGAAACTGATGAATAATTCAAGAACTCCTGCTCCCATTTTCATTCCTAACCTTGAGTCACGAATGTGGAAACAATTTTGCCCGCGAGTAGCTCCTCACACGCCCGCAGTTCCACCGGGCCGCAAGGCAGGCTCCGCGCGCACGTGACAGACGAGGCCGCCCGACATGGCGCCCGCAGCCCGGGCCTTGCGGCTTCACCTGACCGCGAAATGGCGACCGCGACAGCCAGCACCAATCAGAGCTCGCCTTCCTCCTCCCTGGCCAATCAGCTTGTGCATAGCTCTAGGGAGGAGACTGATTGGCTAGTCGGCTGGTGGACACACAGCCCTGCCCTGCCCGCCTCCCAGCTGCAACAGAAAAGCTCCAGTTTTGACCTTTCTTTCCTTTTTTTGGTGCCCGCCCGGCCCTTCCAGCCCGCTCCTCGCCCTGTCCCACAGTCCCTTTCAGACAGCACTGCCATTTGCAACCCGCAGTTAGTCAGCAGAGGAGCACGGCACGGACGTGCCTCTAGCTGCCTGCACACTCCAGTTCTGGGGTTATTTCCGGCTCGATGAGGACAGACCCTCACTCGTAACCAACCTGTCCCGGTGGGCCTTTACTTTCAATTCAGGACTTAGTCCTACAAACACCACTCTCCCTTTTTCTACCCACTGGCTCTGTAGCTAGGGCCTTAAATACTTGACAGCATCCTATTAAAACAAACAACCAACAACCTATGATCATTTAGAGACTGGGCAAGTTTAAAACAGCAGCCTGCACTGTGCTGAGCTGCTCCACGTTCGGCTACGCAGCTTCGCTCTGCCTCTCAAAAAATTGATTTCCAGGGCTTTGGCATGAGCTGTTGCTGTGCTTAGCACAAATGGATTGTACTACCCAATACAGCCCTCCAGAATCTTGCTGCAAAATAAATCAAACCCAGAACAATTCCTTCCTTTAGGCCCCTAAAAATCTGCCCATAAAAAGAATTAACACGTTCACAAAAATAAGTTATAAAGTTCATACGACTAGCACAATGTATAAAACATTAGCATCCTTATGACAATTAAATGCAGTTAAAAAAAAAAAAAAAACCACCCTAAGGTACAAGCATAGTCATAGGCAAGCAGATAAAAATAAGGAATAAATTATTATGCAAAGTTGTCATTTAATATGCAGCTGTCAACTCTTTCAGTTTCATTTTGTCCAAAGGCTGGAAAATGAGGTCAAGATCCAATTTTGCAGATTCAGGAATAATTGTTCTGCTAACTACAGGCCTCCCTGGATGTCAACATTCACTGCAGGCCCATTAAAATCCTAGTTAGGAAAAAAATACATTATAAATTATCAAAATAAGAGTGTAACATTCACCCGCAGCTCACCATCTATATTACATACACACACATTCTCTCACAGATACATGTAGCTTACACACATAAAAATATAGAGAAAGCTTATGCCTCATACACATTACACACATCACATACATAAGTAGCCATAGGTTTAGTGAGCCAGTACCAGCCTTCTACGTAAGTGTTCAAGGAAGCAACGTACCAGGGCTAATGCATTACCCTCCTTCACATCACCCTTGTGTGAGCTCCAAGCTGAAGTCACACGTGCAGTTTTCCCATCTTGCATCACTCATTTATTGCTGTATAAAGGAAGCCACTTGCTAGGAAGTGGGGGAGCCCCCATCCTCCAGGGGGTTCCCCGGAGCTGGACCCTGGGCAGCAATGCTGCTTTTCTGCGCCATCTCTTGGGATACATCCAAGGAGGTTGCTCTAACTTGCTCCAGGTGGCTGTGACCCTCCCAGGAGGTCCAAAGCAGAAAGTCTCAGCATCAGCGCACAACCAGCCCGCGCTCCCGCCAGCGGTGCGTGACCAACACAACTTGTTTAGTAGGGGTTGCAGGGACCAGCTGCATCTCTTTTGTGCCTGTTAGAGTCCTAGCAGGGACCCAAGCCTGAGCACTTACATAAAAATGATACAAATGTTAGCATGGAGGGAGAGACTTAAAAGTCATAGTTGGCACTTCAGACATAATAACTGAGTTTAGAATTTTCCTTATATCATCAGTGCTCTGGGTTGCTCTTATTGCATAAAGAATATATTGTTCAGGCACCTTTGAAGATTGCAGTGATGGAATATAAGAGCATTTTCTGAAAATGTTGACTTTAGTCCATGGTTTCTAATCACATTTCTCATGTTATCAGGATGTGGCGGCTGGTCCAATCCCTATTATTTCACATAAATACTCTTGAACACTCACTTGCATTTCAATAAGTGATGACCAAAGGAACAGTCCACGAGTCCAATTCAGATCCCATCTAGGACAGGCTGATGGAAAAGTGCTCTGTTAGTGAGCCAGGCAGACTGCTCTGTGTGTCACAAGGAGGAGAAACAGAGGATTTGGTTGCATCAAGCAAGGTCTGAGAGCTGCTATTCACAGACAAATGGAACTGGTCTGCCCTATGCATCTGGCTGGGAATGAAAGAGGCCCCTGCACTGGCTCTCCACGGTTGAAGCTACTCTCATCTGCCTCCAACCTTAATTTTAACTTAGAACTCTTGACCTCAGAGTTGTTTTAGCAGTGTTAGACCAGATTTCTTGCCTCTGCCATGAATGGCATTTTGTTCTCATCCATGCAGGGGTTCCCAAGCTCCCCCTGACTCAATCTATTATGGAACTATTTTTTAGAACTGGCCAAGCTATATTTTCCCTTTGATCCATTTAACCAACCTATGTCTGCTCTGTGTGAGATGAAAAGCAGAGAAGTAGCTAGGGGTATTTATTTGCTCTTTGAGTCTATAAAAGAAAATAAGTTGCCAGTATAAAACTGTCTTGCTCTAAAAGCTCTCCAGAGATGCACAGAGAGCCGGTAAGAGCATGGAAGAAAGTGGACAGAGCTGAAGGGATCGTATTCCTCTTCTGCACATGCAGAACTTGAGGCTCTGCTCTGCGCCTGCCCACTCAGAGATATCCCGCAGGGTGATCTCAGTAGCAGCTGCTCAGCACAGGGGTCAGTGCAGCCAATCTCACCAACACGTTTCTGTACGTAATGGTCACTTCTGTGGAAATCCTACACTCATATTTAAAAACATTTAACTTCACACTCCTAAATCCATGGAGAATCCTGAATGCATGAAGATAATTATGCGTTTCTATTGAGAACCAAGATTCTTGCCAGGGACTTCCATCACAACATCTATTCATCTCAGTTTGTTTTCATCTTCAGTTACATCATAGGCCAAATTCTTTGGGTTTCTGAGACCTGAGCTGCACAAAATCCTGGTCTCCTCACTTTGCTGTTCCGCACATAGGCCCTGGCAGAGCTGCTTTCCCCGTGGCTGGCCAGCTCTGCCCTGCTGCTGAGTACCACCACCTCTCAGAGTTATTCATTTAGCATAAATGCCATCCTCTCTATAGTCCCACTGCCATACATTCACCCCTCTGAATTAAACTTTAGTGGTAGCTTAAGATGCAAATGCTTCCGCTATTACTTGGTCTAACACATTCTGGTCACTTCATGAAAACTCCACTCCTCCTGCATGACAGGCATGTGATCTTAAATACTGCATCCCATTGTAATGAAGTGAGGAGGATGCAATGAAGGAGCAAGCCCAAAATTTCA
>JAVCKT010064968.1:0-13496 GCA_032273925.1 Rhynchotus rufescens
ACAGGCCTCCAATTGGACTCAGCATCACTGATCACCATCCTCTGAGCTCTGCCATGCAGCCAGTTCTCAATCCACCTCATCATCCACTCATCTATCCCACACCTCCGGAGCTTGCCCAGAAGGATGTTGTGAGGGATGGTGTCAAAAGCCTTGCTGAAATCCAGGGAGATGACATCCACTGCTCTCTGCTCATCTATGCAGCTAGTCATTCTATCATAGAAGACTATCAGGTTAGCCAAGCATGATTTCCCCTTGGTGAATCCATGTTTACTATTCCTGAACACCTTCTTGTTTTCCATGTACTTGGAGACAGCAGCCAGGATGAGCTGTTCCATCACTTTTCCAGGGATGGAGGTGAGACTGACTAGCCTGTAGTTGCCCGGGTCCTCCTTCTTGCCCTTTTTGAAGACTGACGTGACATTGGCTTTCTTCCAGTTCTCAGGCATCTCCCCTGTTCTCCAGGACCTTTCAAAGATGATGTAGAGCAGCTTGGCAAAAACATCTGCAGCACTCTGGGGTGCATCCCATCAGGATCCATGGATTTGTGGATATTAAGTTTCCCTAATTGCACTCTGTCCCAATCTTCCTCTACCCAGGGCAAGTCTTCCTCTCTCCAGGCTTCTTCTCTTATTCCTACGGTCTGGGATTCCAAATGGCTGCCCTTGGTAAACACTGAAGCAAAGAAGGCATTCAGCAACTCTGCTTTTTCAGTGTTTTTCATAAGCAGGGCACCCACCCTGTTCACCAGCAGACCCACATTCTCCCTAATCTTCCTTTTGCTATTGATACATCTGAAGAAGCTCTTCTTATTATTTTTAACATCCCTTGCCAGATTTTATTCCAAGCATGCCTTAGCTTTCTTTGTCACATCCTTGCATTCCCTGACAACATTCCCATGTTTTTCCCAAGAGACATGTCCTTTCTTTCACTTTCTGTTTACTGCATATGGGTCTGTGGGATCAGCAGTGTAGGAACTAGGGTGGGGAAGTCAAATGAGAATGATACTGAAATGATCATGGAGGAGTGACTGCTGTTGAGGTGTGTCCAGTAAGGCCCATTTCTAAGAGTCATCAGTCATGCATGGCAACAAGGAGCTGTGAAACTCCTGGACAAACTACCTTTGGAAAATAAAATTCTTCTACTGCTACTGTCAGTCAGTTCTCTTACAAGTCAGAGGTCTGTGCTGTGAATTTATAAACTTCTCTCATCTGCCAGTGTCTCTGAAGAGACACTCAAACCACTTGTGCAAGGGTTTTCTTTAGACTGCTAAAGGAAGGAAAATGCAGGCTGATAATCTGTAAAATGTATATACAGATCTGTTGCTGCTTTTGTGTGCTGTCATACCACCAAGAGGTGCTCTTGACATGGGTTCCCTTCTGCATGTACAGTGGAGCTGAGATTCAGGATTTCTTGTTTCCTTTCCTGAGTTTGAGGAAGATGCTTATAGTTTAAAGAGTTGTTTAGTGAAACAGTTCTGCTCTGAAAAATTTGGCCCCTGGCAATGTCATCTCTGAGGCACTGTGACCCATGAGTCATTGGTTTGCAGAGCACCCATGTGGAAAGGAAGGCAAGGGAGGAGATACATACCAGATGCAGCATGCAGATCCAAAGCACAGAAGAATTTGAGTCATCCCAATGCTCCCCATTTTTCTAGGGTGTTCTGCTCACTCTTGGAGGAGAGGAAAAGGCTGGGGATGGGTCTGTGAGTTTGCAACTCACAGCCCATAATAAGAGGGCAGGAGCAGAGCAATAGGCATGTGCTTCAGTACGGAGGAAGGGTCAGGGGAATCCTTTTTATTATTATTATTACCAAGGGAAGAAGAACATGAGGTTCATTTCTTTGCAAAGGGCATGGCCACAGCAGGTAGTCTCATTACCCTGGGCCTGACAGAAGCTACTTTAAGCTATTAGCCAAATAATTCTGTGTAACCCTGAGACCTTTGCTGTATGTGTTGGTGCTTCACCAGGGTGGAGTAATGCAGTTCAGCCACACTGGGCTGTAAACTGTCCCCTTTGCCTCTATTCCTCTTTTGCGACTTCTCACTTCCCTGTTCACTCAGCTTTCTACCATCTGCCTCCTACTTTTAGTTCTTGCTTTGCTTCTTCTCTTCTCCAAAATTCCCAGCCCTTCATTTTGCTGCCACCCTTTCCCCTCACTGCAGTGTTTTTTCAATGACAGCCATGCTGACTAGAAAAGCCTGGCCTTGAGTTTGGAACTGAGATCATAACTAAAATGGGTGTGATGCTGTTCAGGGCAAGATGTCCTGCAGACCCTGTTAGACAAGCTGTGAAGCTCCTTCATTTAGGGTCTAATTTCTAATATTGGCTCTACTAGGTACTCCTCTAACCTAAATTTTCACTCTCATTCCAAGCCCAGAAAAATGAAGTTTTCAGGCTTCCTGTATTCCCTCTAGGTGCCTTGAAATACAGTAACAAACTACCTGCATTTTCATCATACATAGTTTCATCTTCCTAGAGAAATGTAACTCAGCTTGCAAATTATATTTAATTAATCCTGGATCTACTTTGCCCAAGAGCTTTTCTGGAGAACAACCCTACTGCAGTCGGGGGACAGGTGATCCATCCCTGATCCATTGCATCATGGAGGCTCACCTATCTTCAGTGCATGGCTGCTCTCAATCTTGCCCTGTGAGGGCAAAAGAACTGGTCCACTGTCATCTTCCTGTCTGGAGCACTGATGAGGATTTATCCCCTCCAACTCTTCTCCGTGAAGTGCCTGGGTAAGCAGAAGATCATGGCACAGCCTTTTGGCCATTGATGTATCCATGATTCACACTTGCATTTTCCTCACTATTGAAGTTACTCCTAAAATCCTAAAACACTTTTTTTGGGCTTCGCTTTATATTTTCTCTGTATTTCAGTAAGTCCCTGGTGACTCCCATATCAGTTTCTATTCTTACATTTCTTCTTTTTTATTTTTTCTCTTGTGGCCTTTTATAATCCCTGTCTTCCTGCCCTTAAAAAAATCCTCCAATTCCTTGAGTTAGTAAAAGCACTTGGCAATAGGGTATTCCTGCTCTGTACTCTGCACTAGTATCTTTACTCACTGCTTGCATTTTCTTATCCTGAGCTCTTGCTGTAGCAATCAGAGTTCATATTGCTTCTCACAGTGGACAAGGATTATTTTATTATAATAGTTACACAAAAAAAGTGTTGCTAAGTTTGTTCTCATGGTGTTTTAAGTTGCATGGCAGCCTAAACTCCCAAAGGAGGGACTGAATTTGTACAAACCTGTGCTTTGTTTCTGTGAGAATAGTTGTCAGGATACAGTTGATACGCTCAGCCCAGAGAGATTTTGCCATTGGCTTGTTAGTTTCTTTCTCTTCCAGTATTTATCTTTTTGAAGTTACTAGAAGCATTTATATTTCCTTTTTATTTATCTGATTGAGGTCTATAACAATGAGTAGAAAAATATTGAACCTAACCTGTTGGTTCAGTTTCCCTTTCAGACTCTCAGAATTAGGAAATTAAACAAGGATGGAATAGAATAAGGGGTAGAGGCCTTGCTTTATTCTTTGTTGGAATGACTGAGAGAACTTTTGTAGCATACAGAGGCACCCATTTTGTTGCTTGCAAAGCACTGTAGTTCAACATGCCCACAGACACATGTATAAAAGCCCAATCAAAGTGCCTATATGTACAACCTACTCTTAAGGCAGACAAGTTCAGGGCTTTCAAGGAAACACCATAAGTTGGTATCTCTGTTTGACATCAGTTGCAATATTGATACAACATTTTTGTGGACAACACAATGATGGCATGATCTGAGGTGGAGCTATGCCCAGCTCCAGTACCGTAATTGGAGCACTGGGTTGGACTTGTGAAACAGTGAATTCCTCTCCTGATGTGGTTAAAAACCTCAAGACAGAGACTGAGTTTATGCGGTACATACTCTTGGTAAGTTGTGACCCAAAGATGTGCTTCTGATAAACTTCATGGACAGATAGACATGGATTAGCAGATTAGCAGGTGGTGATAGGTTTACAACTGGACTTGATGATCTGGAAGTTTTTTTTTCCAACCCTAATAATTCTATGATTCTATGCTGAAGATCAGAGCAGATTTAGCATAACCAGATGCATGAGTATGGAGGTTTGAAATTGCAATTTCCACTATTACAGTGCTCTTCTTCTTCCTTCTCTCCCCCCTCCCTGTTCTCCTCCCCCTCCCCACCAAGTAAGTTTCCAGCTTCTCTACATTAATTGGCCCTGACCATGGAACGCAAGTGGTGAATGTCTGTCACTGACTCTTCGTAAAGGTCATGAGTTATTTATGATCCTGCCTACAGTGGCCTATTAGCATCCATTCTGGATTTCTGTCAGCCTTTGGCACAATGCTTTTAAGGTTAGTATATCTGCCTGTTTCCACTGGAGGTTCTTTAGAGTGCTTGCCCACTTCAATAACAACAATGAACCTCAAGCATAGCCGTGGGTAACAGGAAATGTAAGAAATGTAAGGAAACTGAGAAGGGAGGGAAAATTCTGTGCGTAGTTTTCTCTATGAAGTGAAGTGAACCCAGAGCATTGGACCTTTCCCAGAGAGTTCAGGCAAATCCTACTTTTCACCCCACACATTTTAAAGTGCATCTTTTTTTAAGTGGAAGATGTCAGACCAGTCTGGCTTAATAAGAATGTGAGAATGTAAGTGCAGCAACAGCTAGGCGAGTTCAAGTTGTGACTTGGGACGTGTAGGTAAGTACCTATGCAGTATAGAAAGGAGCTGTCCCTCAATAACTTCAGCCCCATCTAAATCTGAGAGAGGAGTTCTTTTTTCCTCTATTCACAGAACCACAGAATGGTTGAGGTTGGAAGGGATCTCTAGAGATCATTTAGTCCAACCTCCTGCTCCAGCAGGAACACCTAGAGCACAGGGCACAGGGCAGCATCCAGGTAGGTTTGGAAGATCTCCAGAGAAGGAGATTCCACAACATCTCTCAGCAGCCTATTCCAGAACTCTCACTCTCACAATAAAGTTCTTCTTTATATGGAGATGGAACTTCCTGTGTTTTAATTTATACCCATTACCCCTTGTGTTGTTACTGGCCACCACTGAGAAGAGTTTGGCCCCATCTTCTTTACATTCTCCCCTGAGATATTTATGTATATTGATCAGATCCCCTCTCAATCTTCTCCAGGCTAAACAAGCCTAGCTCGCTTAGTCTTTCCTTATACAAGGGATGCTGCAGTCCCTTAATCATCTTCATTGCTCAAGGCTGGACCCTCTCTAGCAGTTCCACATCCCTCTTGTACTGGGGAGCCCGGAACAGCACCCTATCCAGGCGCAGCCTCACCAGAGCTCAGCAGAAGGGGAGGATCACTGCATCCTCATGTACAATGGTTCCCAAGAGAAAGGTTTGTTATGGGAATATGGGAGCAGACTAAGTCACTCAGCAGATAGTCAGAGAAGAAAAGAAGAAAGAAAAAGATCTTCTTATCCATTTGCCCCAATCAATCTCCCTCAAATTTCTGAGTACTTACCTCCCTGAAAACTGCTGCAGAATTAAAAGAGGAAGAATATTTCTGTTAAGATGAAACCACTTCCCAAATAAGACTTTTTTTTTTTTTTTTTCTGAATCAAGGACTTCCTTTCCCCCCTCTCCCTTTCTCAAACAGAATCCCAAAGTATTGTTAGTTTCTCACTGTCCATTTCAGTCTTCTAAAGCATGCACACAGTCCCCCTCCCCTAAAGAAAAAGCAAGAAAAAAAAAAAAAAAAAAGAGCACTGCTGGCAATGGAAATGCATTTGTGGGTTTGCATTTCAGAAGTAGTCAAAGAGCCTCTGTTAGCTCCTAGCAGAATGCACATACAGTTTCCTTCACTGATGTGAGATCATGCAATGTGGCCGAGGGATGAGGGGAGGAAGGGCGGAGTCACAGGGCAACCCGCCCCTCTAATACAGCTACAGTTTTGGTCACTGTCTAGGAGACACTTCAGTTTGTGAAGCTGAACAAGCAGAAGGCAAGGAGGACAGAAACTGTGTGGAAAATACACTGGGCTCTTCAGGATGGACTTTTGTCCTGCTGGTAAGTCACGATGATCTTTTGTCTTGTTTGCCGTTAAGGCTCTTCAACCAGTTTGACAGGGCATCGTTCACCACTAAATCCCAGCAGACAGCGTGGATACTGGGGCTGGTGGCAGGAGGAACCAGATGGTAGAGGATCCCTGGTGGTACAGCTAATTGCTTGTCAAACACATACAGTAAGCATAGTTTTCTTTTCACTTTTCTCCCCTGAGCAAGTTCCCTTCACGTCAAGAGAAAATTTCCTACAGATCTGAATGGGCCTTTGTGCTAAAAAGTCCCTGTTGCTATGATCCCCTGGGCTGGTGATTTTGAGCGGATCTATGGAACTGAGGGCTCGAGTATACGTGGCACCCACTAGCTTTGACTCTTCTTCATGTAACTCTGGCATGGTTTCCAAGCTTCTCACTGATGTTTCTCTGTAGTCCCAAGAGCTGTTTTACCTTTGCAGAACATCTTACACAGCTGAGTTTCCCAATGCTGCAGCTTACAAGGCTTTTGGTACTAGCAGCTTCTCTTGATTATCCTCCTCTTAAGATAATGACTATTTTAGAGTTCTAGCACTTCCAAGTGACCTGCAGGTGGGTCTGCCTGGTCCTAAAATAATCTCAAAAAGCAGGTGTGGGTGGAGATAAGCCACATCTGAGGAACTGAGAGAGATCTCAGTTTTTATTTCCTACTTTAGCAGGTGGTAGATAAAGTGTTTGGGATTCAGCAAGGGATAGTACCGGACAAATTGTTTCTAGTCTCCTTCTGGCTGAGGAAGCTCAGTGTGTGCATGTGACGAAAGGCAAAAGCAGAAAGGATACAGGCCGATCAGGATCAAGAAAGAAAAGGGTTCATTTTGCAAGAACACTGAGTCTCAGTCCTAGCAAGCCTCTGTGTATAGGATATGGGGTACAGGGTGAAGCAGTGCCCAGTTTCAGCAACGGTTCTCCATTTTTTTAGCTCCTAGCTGCAGAACAAAGGAACAGGCTAGATCAAATCCCATACCAGGCTTGTCTGTCATGGAAATTAGTGGGACCTTGGGAGCTGAGCTCTCGCCAGAATCTGGCTACGCATATTGGTGAAGGTAGGTGTCTTCACAGCACTACTATTATTTATGGCCTGAAAGCAAGAGTAAAGAAAGCTGCTGTAGGACAAACTGAAGTGAGGATGAAGGGGACATCTCATGTTCTGCGACTAGTATAGAATTTATTTTAAGGTCTGTTTTCCACAAAAACTGGGGCTGTCAGAACAAATGACTGACATTCATTTAGCTGAATTATGTGTTACTGAGTTAATTATGCATTAAAATTTTGTACCCTAGTGGTGCAAAGGGATCTTGCTCAGGGGCAATGTGGGCTTGCTCAGCTCTAGACAGAGGCAACAAGCAAAGCCTGAAGAAATATGCTAATTTTGACCAGTGTCTTTGTTCAATCTCAAGCTGTCACTTCACAGTCTCATTGGGAAGTAGGCTTGTTGGAGTTGCTTCCCTTTAATAGCCAAGACTCCCCACAGTTTAAGGTTTCTGGTGGACTCTGGAGCCCTGGATGGGTTTCAAGTTGCTCAGTTGTGGCATGATTTCTCTAAAGGACATGGGTGCAAATACTCCTTGTGCTTTTCCTGGAATCCTACCTAGACAAACAATGCCCCTCTGTTTCTGTCAGATACTTGCCTGCTCTGTCTGGGTGAAGCTGAGCTCTGTGTCTGTGGGGAGGCTCTGCAGTGGACTTCCTCTCTCAGCTTCCCTCAGGACCCTTGCATGACTGCCTGGGTAGGGCCACAAAGCCAGCATGCTAAGTCACTGAGATGGGCATCAGCGGTGCAGGGAGCAGGCCTGTGCCACTCTACCACATGCTAGGATGTGGGGTTGACAGCCCCAGGCTAAAGTGTCTGGAAACTGTCCTGGGTGCGGTAGATTGTCATGTGGGACAGGGGACAAACAGCCAACATAAGTTCTTCTTCCTACTTTTCACTGCATAGCAGGAAAGAGTAATTTCTACCTGTGTGAGGTCCCTGCTGAATATCTTCTGGAATAAGCAGACAGAAATTTGTGGAGAGGCTACAAGATGTAAACAGATTGGGCTGGAGGGAACTGAGTGTCTGGTAGGTCCTTGCTCTGGTACCTGGCTGGGTGGGTGACCTATGTACTAATGATGACACAGCCCTGTAGACCAATTCAAAAAAGAGAAGGAATTTCAAGTGAACTTCTTCCATTACGCAGGTAAAAGGTGCCCAACAACTTGTTCTGATTATGTGTTGTCATGGGTGGAGGTGCCTAAAGTCTTTTGTGGCCAAAATAATAGTAAATATTTACTGGCCATCTGAACCTCTGCTGTTACACTGCAGGTGTGCACATGGATGCACATGGATGATCTATAACAGTGCTGCAGTCATTCTTGATAACTCTCCACTGCTGATTCTACAGTCCATCCTTCCAGTTCTCCTGTGAGTACTGCGCATTTAACCTCTGTTCTCTAAAAGCAACTTTCTTGTATGTATACTTTTCCTTGGAACTGAAGACCTCACTGTGCAACTGGATAGCTCTGCACAGACCATAGCAGTGGAAAACAAGCCTACTACCCATATTACTCTTGACTGGCCACACAAGCACCCAGACTTGTGGATAACTCCTGCCTGCTCTCCAGATTAGGGGGCTGAACAGTCAGCACAATTGGAACTGAAGTCACTGTTCTGTTTTGATATCCAATACTAAAAATACAAGACTGAGTGATTCTTGAGCAAGTGACACATCTTTCTGTCGTACTGAGTGGGGAAAACCAATCTCTAGATCAGGTGTGAGTCCAACAAGTGCAGTGCTCACATGTTGTCCCTCCATATTCTCTGGAAATTAGGTTACAAGTAGTCACAAGTCCAATTCAGAGAGGATACTAGCCAGAATCACAACTATACATTGCTTATGTGTAGTATTCTTCAGAGTTGTGTATGACTGTCAGCATCCTCTTGAAGCCTGTGAGTGTTGATTAGGTGCTCTTCAACAGTGGGTAAAATCCTGTGCATAGTATCCTGATATGGGCTGTACATTATCTGTGTCCTGATTTGATCATAAGAGGAAGTGGAACTTGGTGGTATAGAGGACTTTGAGGTTGCCACCTCCCCCCTTTCCCACTCCTCGTGTAGGGACAAATTCCTTCTTCCATTCCAAGAGTTTGGAGTGAGTCAGGTTGATGCTTCACTGAGAATCTCGTCCTACTGAATCAGGTTATTCTGAAAATGGAGAAGGAAGAAAAGGCAAAGCAGTTTGCTCTCATTATCTCATCTGCTACTTGCCCACATCCCTCTGCTGCTTTCTGTGACTTTCTATGGAACGTTCCCCAAACAAGACTTCTGTGTTCACTTCCCCTAACTGTAGACCCCAGTGAATGCAGTAACATAGACAAATAGCCTCAAAATCGCCTGGAGCAATGCCTGGACATCAGGTGTTCTTTTGGAGAAGCAGAGTAACATGCAAGAACTGACCTCAGAGTTGTTTTCCAAGGCAACAGGTATTTAAGGTGGTTAGGAGTTATAAGGAGTTTCCCTGCACCTCTGGGTACCTAAATTGCTCTGAAAATCTGATCAATGCATTTTCTAGCCTTTCTACTTAACCCATTCTTCTTTATTTTTTTTTTCTTCATGTCCTTTGATTGCCTCCCCTTCTCTATTCACATGCTTTGTCTCCCCTCCCTTATGTTCCCCATTCTGGTAAGCTGGACAGGTAAATCACTTGGTGTTTTCAGATGTTCAGGAGGAAGCAGGACTGAGATATTTACAATCTCAAGAGGGAGGGTCATTTGGGTGAGACAATGTCCTCTGGGAGCCTCATCTCTCTTTGAGCTGTCTGAAGCTGCTTCAGTAGACACAGAGCAACTGAAGCAAAGCAACAAATCATTGAATTTTCTGATGAAGCAGGAAAAGGTTCCTCAGGTAAATCCTACTGCAGCATTTTTGAGGAAAAAAGTACAAGCCATATAGTCTTTAACAGCAGTTTAACAATGCATGGCTCCAGTTTAACCAGAATGGCTCCAGCTGATGGAGTGATGGAGATAAACCTGGAAAGATGGAGAGATAGAGAGGCTGGTCTCATCTCCTGCAGACTCAAAAACTGGAGGTGACATAAAAGTAAGTTAAAAGACACAGGTTTTCTTGAACACTGCTCACAGGCCAGGGTAACATTCAAGGGCAAGTCAGCAACATGTCCAACACAAAACAAAGTCACTGCATGTGTTTTGTTTATTCATTTTTAATTTCTGACCCACAGATTTGACTGTTGCAAGCTACTGGATGTCACAGGTTTTCCTTCCTTCTTGATCAGCTTTAGCAGCAGTCAGCCTCTTTCAGCTCTTCATGGAGGGTCATTGCAGAGCTAGAAGAGGATAGGAATCCTTCCGGTCCAAACTTCACAGTATTTATTTGCCCAGTACTTTCCCACCAAAGGTGTGGGAGCTTCACCTTGGGATTTGATGCAGTGTTTGAAAACATCCGTAGAAGTGTCTGGAGAGACTGCAGTCTGAGAAAAGTGCTAGCATAGAGTTAGGACCTGGAAGCCCAACCAGACAGGACTTGGAAAAGATTAGGATTAGGGAAGACAGATCACTGAGTTGTTGTGGATATGGCAGGAAAGAAATGTGAGCTCCAAGATGAATGCTTATGTCCCCCTTCCTCTTGTCTGTCATGACTGACTCCTTCCCCTCTTCCCACTCATATTTATAGTAGTTGTTTTGCATGTGAGATTCACACTAAGAGAATTTCCAAGGTAGCTTGCACCACTTCCCCTTTTTTCCAGGAAGATGGGAGGCCCAGGGGATTTTAGCTTATGAAGTAGTGCAGCAGCATGTCCAATGACCTGACCTGACTTGCTGGGGAAGCTTTGTCATTCGATGTTTGGGTACAGCACGGACCCTGACTGTGAATTCTGCAGTGAGCTCCCAGGGGCTCCACTACTCTTGGCCTTGTGTGAACCCCCTGTTTTTCCTGGGGCTCACCATCTGCTTTGCCTTTCTCTGGCTACAGCCTCCTCTTTCATCTTGCTGAAGATGCTGCACTCCAGCTGGATTATATTTAGTAGCTGTGCTGTCACCCTGATTCTTCAAGGTCTTTTATGAATCATTCTGTGGTCTCCTTGGCTGCTATGTGTTTGACTTCCTGTGCATTACAAGGAAGCCTGCTAGTATTTCTGTACTGCCTGTAGTCCACAGTGGGGGAGGAGAGCAGAACAACAACCTCCCACAGACAGCCCTTCTTCAGCAGTGCTTTCATCCCCCGAGTTCTTGATCTCAGGCTTGAAAAATCTTGATTCCCTCATAAGCCATTTCTGTCTCTTAACTGTGATAGATCAATTAATTAATCCAGTGGCTCTTCATAGGAGGTTCAATTTAGATGGAGTATTTAGGTCACAGATTTCCTGTGCCACAGCCCTGGTATTAAAGGTGACTGACATAAAAACCACTGAGGAGCAGATGAGACCTCTTCACTGTGGTCACAATGAGTAAAATTGCTTGACTAGGCAGGGTAGGTTGCTGCACAGTTAGCTCAGAGGGCTATTAGCAGAGAGGCTGCCAGCCAGGAAGGGCATGCTGGGCTGTGTTGCTGGCTTTGGACTAAGGATCATTTGCAGGACAAATCTCAGGTGCAGCAGCTGCAGGAGCAGAGAAGGCTGGAACATGAGTACTAAAGGTACTATGGCAGGATCCTAAGAAAAGGAGATGATGAGCACGGTGAAGCTGAGACAATTTTGCCTTGATATGATGGCATCAGTCCCATTCTCAAATGCACCCCTTGTTTCTTCCAGAGTCATCTGACTTGAGTGAGGCAGAAGAAGCTGAAATAGAGACAATCAGGCATCACAGAGAGGAGCTTTTGGAGGACATTAAGGTAAGGACCGTTTGTTTCTCCTCTCTGCTTAGCCTTCTCAAAAATGTTTTCACCAGGGAATTGCTTCACATAACAGTCCAGTCTTGTACAGGTGATATTTGCTTTGGCATGATCTAGTTTGACTTCTGAGGTTCAGGCTGCCCACACAGTATGTGTGTCACTAGTGTTCATCCAGTTTCTGGACCTCTGCTACAGTACTCACAACTGTCATAATAGGGCATTTATGAATGGCTTCTCCACTCATTAGCAGGGATGAGCTAGGATCCCATATTAAGAAACCTTCACTAAGTCATACTAGAAGAGGTCTGGCTCAGCATTTATGATTATTCTAATTATTCATTACCCAATAATGACATTTTCCTAATTACTTCCTGCATCTCTCCCATTTCAAACTTTTATTTGCTTTGTGGATCTCTTACAAGTCCTCTATGAAGGATCTTGTCTCTTTAGAAAGGGGCATTGTCATGACTTTCCACACAAGTTTCCATGGTTGAACTTGGTTCTCTTCTTTGCTTTCAGTAGAGCTATGGATTTATTCTACTGATACCCCAAAAGTCTGTAAGTGAAATAGAATCACCCAGTAACAGCAAATGACATATATACATGATGCTACAGAGTTTTTATATTGATTTATATCACCATGGCATGTCAACTTCCAACTAAGAGAGCTTATTGAACTGAATCATTGGACCTACACTGATACTCTGACAGCATAAAGATATTCAGATGCCTGGTGAATGTGTGCAGTATTTCCTTGCATAGGATAGAACATTGAGCCAAATGGGAATTTCTTCTCAGGCTTCCAGACATAACATCTTTGCTGCAAAATCAGAATCGCGTCTTGTCCCATCTTGTAAAATAGGCTGTGATTGTTACCTATTCAGTTTCCAGCATGAACTGAAAGTGTAGGAAGCAGTATATGTGACTAGGAAAACTATTTGTTTTTACCTGGCACGTCAGGAGAAAAGATGCTAGGCTACATAGAAATGTATCCTAAATGTGAAAACCATAGATCGATGAGGTATCCATTGCTGAGTGGAAAAGGATGAGTTTAGGTGAAAGAGTACTAGCAATATCCTTTAACACAAAGACCTGGAGGGGTGGCTTGGGAGGGATGGAGAAGTGGGAGAAAAGAAAAAGGCAAAGAGGGAGAGAGTAAGTAGGATGGATTTAAATTTGCCCATTAAATTGACAAAAGACAGTAATGAGGAGAATAACAAAACTGTGATAATCATTTGTAATTTAGGAGCTATGATCATGGCTTTGTTGCATTTGTGCACTACCAAAACTTATTAGGGAACATCCCCAGTTCTGGCAGACTGATTAATCAAGACAGAAGGAAAGCAGAAAGCAAATCAGGATTCAGTTGCTCTTTTAAATTAGTAATTAGAATGTCAGATAACTTCCTGAACACAATTCCTATATCTAGGTGCATACTGTGAACACATTCTCAATCCTTGCTGATGCAGTGTCTGAGATGTAATATCTGGAATGTATACTGAGGAATGTATACTGAGTAAATCTTGGAAAAGACCTGTGATGCACTGTGGCTCCTAGACAGCAATTCAGAACTGCAGGATGGAAACAAGGAGATCATAGTG
>JAVCKT010065016.1:0-15810 GCA_032273925.1 Rhynchotus rufescens
AATGTGTGTAAAATGGATTCTTTAAAGTAAAAAAAAAAAAAAAAAAAAGCTGTGGATTTGATAGGAGTGCTCATGGACCAAATCCTGCCTGGCAGTTGCCAGTTGGATAACTTTGGTCTAAGAGCTCCTCAGCCACAGTAGTAGAGTCTCCACAAATAGCTCAGTGGTGATCCACTTGTCTTAACATTGTGTTTTATTTCAATTGTTGGCTCTTGGGACTGACCTATAAAATCTATAAATGGAATAGAATTGCACCCAACTGACTATTTTTAGGTATTAGTTAGGCATTAGGCTAGATGTTGCCATTCACACTTCCATAAGCCACCACACTATGCACACACACAGAAAAAAAAGTCTTCAGCATGATAGGCTGGAACCTAACATTCCCTAAACTACAAAATTAAGTTGGTCTTTCCTAGACTGTAGCAAAGTTATTCAAGAAAATCAAGACAATACTAAGCAAAAGTAGCATGCAAACATATGCCATAAACTATTCCAATGGAGAGAAAGGAACCTTGGAGAAAGAAATAAGTGATAGTAAAAGAGTTCTTATGTTACATCTTGATGTGAGGCCACACTATAAACATACATATGAAGACACTATTACTTTGTCTTTTTTTCTTTCTCTTCCAAGTAAGGACAATACAAATCCCTAGCACAAAACTGATACTGAAGAGGTCACTAGTTAAATCATCGTATTTTCATTGCCTAGAGTGCATCCACCTCCTGGGAACTAAGTTGCTAAAATTAAAGAGTTTTGCTGGCTGGGCCAAATAAAAGGTGTTGTGCAAATAAAAGGTGTTGTGAGGAACATGAGAAGTGTGGGTCTGCCCCTCCTTTCTTCTGGGAACTACTTTCATACTGATGCTTCACTGCTGGCCCCTGCCAGAGCAACATCACTGCTTTGCAGTGGCTGGGACCTGCGACCAGTCTCCTACCTCTGCAAGTCTGTCCATGACCTCAGTTTCCCCATCTTGATCTCAAGTTAGTCTCCTCACTTCAGAATTAATGGATGATCACCGGACCGTGTCTGACTCTCATCATTGTCTCTGGCCCTGATCCTGACCTGAACTGGCTGCTCTGCATCCTGGCTCCTGGTCAGTGTGATTGTTGCTCCTGCCAGCCTTATCATTGCTCCACTCCTAGCTCATCTTACTGCACAGAGTTGCCAGCTGTCACTGCTCCCTGGTATTGGTAATGCTGTGAAGCAGCTGGAAAGCAAGAGGAGCTGGAGTCTTGTGACTAGACACTTCTGCATGCTACTTGCCAGCTGCTGTGAGGAAGCCATGAGGGTTTAGCAATGTGCGGAGGAAGGTTAATGAGTGATGATCAGCCTAGGCGATGAGTTAAGGTATTGCTGCTTATACAAAGCCACTACACAGCACTTCCTAATAGCTATGCAAACAGAAACCAGCTATGTTTAGAGAGCTTGAGTTGAAGGTTCTGCTCATTTCAATCAGTTTTAACTAGTGGTGTTAGTACTGACAAGGTCCAATCCTGCTCAACTTATTCATCAATGACCTGGAGAAAACTCCAGGGCAGAATACACTCTCAACAAGTTTGCTGATGATATGAAGCTGGTAGGACTGGCTGATACATAAGAGGGTTGTGCTGTCAGAGAGACCTGGCTTCACAGAGACCTGGATGTGCCAGGGACTTCAGCAGAGAAGAATCTCATGAAGTTCAAGAAGGTCAAGTGCAGGTTCTTGCACCATGTGAGGAATAACCCCATGCATTAGGCTGGGTGCTGACCTGCTCAAGAGCAGCTCTGAAGAGAAGGATCTGGGAGTCCTGGTAGGCAACAAGTTAATTATGACCCAATGATGTGCCCTTGTTGCCAAGAAGCCAATGATAAGCTGGGCCGGATTAGGAGTGTTGCCAGTAGGTCAAGGGAAGTGATCCTCCCTGCTCTATTCAGCCCTGGTGAGACCACATCTGGAGAGCTGTGTCCAGTTTTGAATTCCCCAGTGCAAAAGAGGCATGGAACTATTGGAAAGAGTATAGCATATGGATATAAAGATGATTAGGGGACTGCAGTATCTCTCCTATGAGGAGAAGCAGAGAGAGCTGGGTTTGTTTAGCTTGGAGAAGACTGAGAGGGGATCACTGCATTCAAATATCTGAAGTGAGGGTGTCAAGAGGAATGGGCCAGACAATTTTCAGGGGTGGCCAGAAATAAGATGAGAGGCAAGGGCCACAAACTGTAATAAGTTCCACCTGAATTTGAGGAAAAGCTTCTTGACTGTGAGGGTGACAGAGCACTGGAAAAGGATGCCCAGAGAAGGCGTGGAGTCTCCTTCTCTGGAGATCTTCAAAACCCACCTGGTGGTGATCCTGTGCAATGTGCATTAGCTGACCTTGCTTGTGCAAGAGGGTTGGACTAGATGATCTCCAGAGGTCCCTTCCAATCTTAGTGAGTCTGTGATTCAACTGCTGGTTGTTACTACTGTTAAGTTGTATATTTGGATGTTGAATAGAGAGTAAAGTATATAATGGTTTACTCTAATAAAAGAAAGGATATGTGGTTCCTATTAATGGAGGAATACGAGTAAACAGCTTTGCAGAGTTTATATAATAGGTTCTGGAGATGTTTTAATACCAAGTGTTATTCAAAGGCATTAGGATTTTCAGGGTGTTTTCTTCAAGGTATTTAGAAGTTCAATCTTTGGCAACACCATGCCTCTCTAGTGATATTGTACTGAGTTTAATATTGCTATATTGCTGTTTTACCATAGAAAAAGTTATGCAAGCCTACTGTGAAAGACCTAACCACTACATTTGGTTTACAAATGTAAGTGCATAAAACACATTTAAAGACAGGATCTCTTTTCCTTAGGAGACAGAGTTCTAACATGCATCCTATCTTTTATAGCTGCTAAGTCTGATAGAACGGTTAGATGACCTCCTAAGGCTTTGTTTCTACAACGAACATCTCACGATAATTAGAAATTATGTTGAACTTGTCTCTTATTGTTTTATTCTGCAACTATAAATACCGTGGTTCTTAAAAAAAGCCTTCAGATTTTGCATGTGGATATTAGTTACTAAAACATAAAATTTACTGGCATCTCTTTATCTTCACCCCATAGTGTACAAGTTTGACCTTTTGTACTGCTGAGACTATTAAATTCCAGCAAAATGTTCAGCTCAGAAGCGACAGAACCTTAATGCAGCCTAATACTGCATGCTATGGTTAGAGAATGAGAAAATGAGGGAGAAGAGATAATGTGCTTGACAATAGTACCCTAGGCAACAAACAAAAGCAAATGCCCTCAAGACACACAAACAACAACAACAAAAAGGCCTCAAATAATCTAACCTGGATGGGGAAATTGCTCTACCTCCTCTTTCCTGTCCCTGCCTTCTCCCCGCCCGCCCAACCTGACAATCCATACAATATGGTAATGCCTCTATAGGAAAGAAAATGCTCTATTTAAAAATTCATAGAATCACAAGATAATTTAGGTTATAAGGGACCTCTAGGGCCATCTAGTTCAATCCCCTGCTCAAAGCAGGTCTAATTAGATCAGATATCTCAGACCTGTGTCCTGCCAAGCCTTGGACACTTCCAAGGAAAGAGATCTCACAGCCTATGTGAGCACCTGCCCAAGTATTTGGTCACCTCTCTGATATTTTTCCCTAATATCAAATTAGTATTTCCCATGTTCCACACTCTATCCATTGCCTCTGCAATCACTGAGCCAAGAAGACTGTCTGTCTATCTCTGCAACTGAGTAGTGGCAGACTGCAGTAATGTTTCCTCTTCACCTTCTCTTCTCCAGTCCATACAGGCTCAGATCTCAGCCTCTCCTCTAGACTGGGGAGCCCAAAACTGCACACATCACTCCAAATGCAGTCCCAAGTGCCAAGTAGAGTTCATAACTGTTGGTTAAGAATCAGAATATATTTATCTACTCTTAGTAGATGATCTTAAAGGTCTTTTCCACCATAGTGACTCTATGATCCTGTGAGAACTTTGGCCATTGCACATGGACTTCAAATTCATGCTGCTTATTCCCCATACCATGTGTATTTGTGAACACACATTTGAGCTGCTTCCCAAACGCCCTAGTGGGGCTTCCTAGGGGAAGTGTGAGCCTCTCCTGTCATTGTGTCTCCTAAACACACTCTGTCTGCTTGACTGGATGTGTAAGGTAAGCTTGTGCTCTAGGTGCTGCCATAGGTTGATGATGTTTGGAGAAAATGGAAAGTATCATGTAACAGAATACATGGAGCTAGCTGTGCAGCAAGAAAATTCCTAATACCTTCAGGTGACTGCATGAAGGTCACAAGTGACAATTTTGATATGCTATATTTATAGTGTATGTAATACAGCTATATATATTATGTAGTGAGTTTATAAGCATTTTTATTACCAATATTCGTAAATGTGCATAACTAGCTTTCATAGTTAATGGAAGTGCGCATTATATTTAAAGGTGAAATTTAAGAGTGGAAAGTTCATTCCGTAATGCTTTGCAATTTATTTCAGTATCAGTAGGAAGACCAGCACTTGCCTACAATGTCAACAAATGAACCTTTACCATCCTAAGCATATTCAGAAAAGAAATTTCCATGTCAGTCAGTACAAGTGATTAGGATATGCCTTCTACTTTCTGTTCCACTCCTGCCCTAACTTACTTCCTAATGTGTCTTTCTAGGCCTTGGTCCCTTGCCTTTGCTATGGTAACACAGCTGTGGAGCTACAGAGCAGAAGAGGGAACAGAGTTTGGCCTGAGGGAAAGCGGTTTGCTACAGCAGCCCATGCTCTGTGGTGCTGCAACTGGTCCACTAAAGAACAGGACTGTCTGTCCTAGGACAGCCCTGGCAGCAGAGTCCTGGGAAGAAGTTTGGCCTTCATTCTCAATACAGAGCACTCAACTCTTACTCTTTTGTTGCTGCTGATGCTTTCCCACACATACATCCATTTCCGAACATACTGCATTCATATCATTCAGAATATTTACTTTACAGATCTCTGTAGCTTGTACAGTTTTAACATAGAACCACAGTCAGCTTTACACATATACTTATTGATAGAAGAAAAGGAAGCTAACTTCTCAGGGAAAAAAATAATCTGCTAAGAATGCAATCATATTATAAAGTAAAAGTTCAGAATCCCATTATGAGAAATACACCCAAACAAATAATTTAAACAAACAAGCATAGAAACAAAGACTTCTGTTGTAATTCCTGGAAGCTAAAACCAGTGAAACTGCTTCCATAGATCACAAAAAAACATATATCCTCCCTCATGCAGTTGCATACACATCTAGTCAAATATTTTGCATTGTAATTGCAAAAAAATGTAACAACAGACAGGTAAATACAGGAGTTTCTTTGTTTTCTCCTAGGACTTATCCAAAACATTCCTGAAGTTGATTTCTGGGCAAAGCTTACCAAGTTGGAAACTGCAGCCACTTTTTGCTTGTACTTCACTTTAGTTTCTCACTTCATACACATCACACTGTTCCCTCAAAGTACACAGTCAACTCCTATATAGTTCAGACTTCTCAGTGGATTAAGGCACAAATGCATGTGTTCAGGGAATGAGCTGGAAAAACAAACAAATATACAAAAAAAAAGTCTGAAAGTATATTTTTTAATGCCTGATTAATGATTTTCCTAGCACCTGAATTCTACAATGAAAACTGTGGCTTGCTGCCTGATGTATTTTCTACCTTTGCAAGCAGTCTTAAAACTACAAGTTTTTACTTGTAGTAAAACTACAAGTCAAGTGCGGATCTCAGTTTATTATCCTAGGCAACCTGATAATGCACATATGTACATCTAGAACATAAACTAGCCCAGAACTATCAACTTAATTTAATAAAACTTCAATCGATATGGTAAACTGCTATTTCTATCCTTTCCCTGTCTGTTTTTTTCTTTATATTAGTTCATTTATTCAAGTGTCATAACAAGAAGGCAATTATGGGAAAATATGTCATTGAAAGATCTTTCTATAGCCTTCCATTGAAGAAATATAGGGCAAAACCATAAACAGTCAGTTCTCTGAGGTGTTTCTATGAACTGAACAGCAATTGTTGACTGCCTTGTTGACTTGTAGTTTTGCATGCCTTTCAGATTAAACACTAGTACCAAGCAACACAAGTGCCAATTCACTTTACTTTCAAGGTTAACTTCCTGATACAGAGGGACCAGTTGATACTTACTGCCGGCTCAGTCTGCATTGCCTTAATCTGAGTTAACCTCTGATGAATTTAGCGCTCAAACTCTTCCCCTCGTATCTTTCTGATTCACATATTTACCGTGCTCCTCCCCAGTTTCATAATCCCTATCTCTACCTCACTAGGAATTATTTACTTACTGGTTTCATGTCCCCTTGTCAGGACACAACTATGAAAATCAGTATTGATTAGCAGCCAGTTGACAACCTGGAAGAATAAAAAGCAATGGCAAAAAATAATAAAAAAAAGTACATAAAAACTTTTATTATTTAAGTATGAGCTTTTTCCTGCATTATAGTTGCAAGAGTGCTGTATGACATTTATATTAGTGCCATATATATTCTGAGAGAAGTCAGTCGATGAAAGGTGAGGGGAACCTTCGGACAGGGACCTTTGGTCTGTCTACGTGCGGCAGGGAGTGACCATGTGGGATCCATGCAGGGTGCCTTATGACCTGTGACACAGGCAGAAAATGACGAGGCCTACAGGCAGGACTGCACTGTCAATGTTAAATGTCACACATATATAGGTATGTTAAAAAAAAAAAAAAAGTGTTAAATAAGCAAGCAGAGGACTCTCAATCCTGCCTTTGCAAGTATTTGTCTTCCAGGCGGCTGTCAGCGGAGACAACCCCGACTTTCCCTCACTGTCTCCCGGCTCCCTGCCCCTCCGGCGAGCTTCATCTCCCTCCTGCCTGGGGCAGGGAGGCCCGCGAGAGCCTCGTCCTGTCCTATCCCGTCCTCTTGTCCTGTCCTATCCAGTCCTCTTGTCCTGTCCTATCCCGTCCTCTTGTCCTGTCCCATCCTGTCCTCCTGCTGGCTCAGCTCCCCCAACGCCTGCAGCGCCCCCGCTGGAGAGGGGCAGCCTGGCCCCTTTCCCACTTGCAGTTTCGATTCCCCTGGAGCGTTGCCGGCGGAGATCCGCCCGTGCCCGCCCCGCTCCGCCCGTGCCCGCCCCGCTTCCCGCAGCCCCGTCTGGTGGCGTCGCGCCGGGCTGAGGCGAGCGCGGCCACCATGAGCGACCCGGCGGTGTGCAGCTTCCTCACGAAGATCCTGTGCGCCCGCGGCGGGCGCCTGGACCTGGCCGAGCTCCAGCAACACATCGGCCTCTCGGCGCGGCAGCTGGAGCAGACGCTGGCGGCGGCGGGGCCCGACCGTTTCCTGGTGCTGAGGGGCCACGAGGCCGCGGGCGCCGCCGCCGTCGTGCTGGCCGTGTCGGCCGTGCGGCTCTGCGTGCGCAAGGAGTGCGGCGGCTGCGAGCGCCTGCACCTCTGCAAGCTGAGCCTCATGGGCCGCTGCCACCGGGCGCCCAGGTGAGCCCCGGCGGGCGCCCCGCCTGCCCGCCGCTGTCCCCGGCGATACTGCGGTTCTTCTTCTTTATTTCAGTTTTTGTTTTTTTTCTTCCCCCTCCCCTTTCTCTGACTACACTAGAATCTGGATGAAAAATAGCATACCCCGCTTTCTTTATTAGAAACGAAAAAGGTGCTTACAAACCACCTGTTTTTGATCTGGAAGATTAAGTTTTAATCAATTTTGCTTAAAGTCATGGCACCTTTTATGGCAACATTGCTCAGAGATGAAGCTTAGTCCCCTGCTTACTGCAGTCTCTGTTTTCTAGATTCATCTGAAAAAAAGGAACAGGAAGGTTGGGACGCACACAGTCGTTCTAGGAATGGCATTTTTTTTTTCCTGACTAATCAAAGATGGTACAGAATTTAAGTAATAACTGGGAAAATTAAAAACAAACAGAAGTGGCATTTCTCTTCCGTAAGAGCCAGCAGTACCATTGCACTGTGTCTGGAGTGAAAAAATTAACTGGTGCTCCAAAGATTTAGCTCTGTAGTGCTGTTTGCAATGGGCAGGTGTCATGCCAGATCCCTGCTCATCTGCTCCAAAGTAGTAGTAGTTCGTTATGCAGCCAAGTCTGAAGGGAAAGGCTATGCATAGCTCAGAATGGTCCTAGCAAGGCATTTTTGGATGCTAATATTTTCTTTTTTTTTTTTTTTTCCTGGCTTTGCTTATTTGATTGTTACAAATATCTTTTAGGTGCATGGAGCTCTTACGCTTTAATTCAAGGGAACAAAAATGCGCTACTGAGTGATTTGCTTCATAATGTTGAAAAGACAAAGTATTCTGTCCTCTCAATGTTGCTAAGTGTTCAAATTTTCCTTTATGCATGTTGATAACAAAGGAAGAAGAGACTTTTGAGAGCATATTTATATGGGAGTGATTAAAACAATGGGATAGATATGGTTCTTTATGGATGAAGATCAAGATAAAGGATTATTTTAATTGAAAAAGTATAATCTAACCATACTTCCATATTTTGCATTGGTTTTGGTTTTAGAATCTCTGGGGAAAAAAAAGCATTTTAAGAAGGTCTCTTTGTTTAGTGAAACTGGTGCATTTTGTGGTCAAGTCAAACTGTTTTGTGTCCGAAGATAAGCTTTTCAGTTATTTTACCACCAATATATTATTAAATCAACGAGATCCTCTGCTAGTCTACTCGTGAGCTATGTCGTAGCTGGACATTGTGGTTTAATGGCCAGTGTGACTGTTATTGGAATCTGAAGTTAACTCTCAATTTATGTTGATGGCTCTAACCTTAATGCCTTGTAGCTGTGCAACCATTATAGCCATTAATCTAGAGTCTACAGAGTCTAGGATTGCTAAAAGACTGTTTTCAGGGCCAAAAATGATTTCTACTTCAGACGTGAATGTTTATTTATTTGCTTACAAAGCAAAATGCCCAACTGATAGTAGGAGGAGAAATGAATGCATAAAAGTCTATATAGAAGTACTGGATGAAATACAGCATGAGGAAAAAATGTTATTAGAAGTTTTGAAAAAGTTTCTAGTTTGAACTGAAGTGCAAGAGGACTCTGGCATAAGAGAGATTGGGGTCCTAGCAGTGCTAGGTGACTTTTTTTTTATTGTTTTTGTATGTCTAGTCTTAATGCTGTAATAGGTCATGCTTTTAAAGAGTGAAACTTACTGAAGCTTTCTTGCCAGATGGCAGGAATAACAAAATGTGTTGTGTTCAGCTTCATTATATTTCTGTTTGGGGTTCCCAAACATTCTTTACAGTCCCTCACTAGGACAACAACCTTTTATGTTCACAAAATTAAGGTTGTTGTAATTGCCATTATCACCGATGTATATTCTTTTAAATTAGCTTTCCTTCCAAATGGAAGGAAAAAGAGTTGTGTGACTTTGTGCTGGAAAGGAAGAAGGAGTAGTCAAAGCTGGCTCCAAATCTCTGCTCTTACCTTTCTTATCAAATGGTCTAGTCATGTCGATGTTTAAAACGGGGAAAATAATGCTATTATGTTTCAGAGTTATGATGCTGAGTACTCCATTCTCTAGCTGGTTTGGTAACAGAGGCCATATAAATGTTCACAGAAACTTTTGTCAGACCATCTCTGTGGCTTTTTCCAAACTATCATAGTTTAAGGTGCTTTGATAAATCAATCTGATTGAAGAAGTGAGCAACTCATACTTCTGTTTTCTTGCAGCGCTTGTAAGTACTGCCATGACATCAACACTGCTGAGAACAAAAAAATCCTAAAGAATCATGAGCTGTCTGGTCTCAATGAGAGTGAGCTGAAAGTACTCCTCCTCCAAAATGACCCTTTCCTTCTCCCTGATGTGAGTTGTGCTGATTTCTTAAGGGAAGTTTTTGTTAGTTAAGAATTGAAAAGGACGAGAAAGAAGGTGGAACCTGATCTAAATGTCAAACTGTTTTGTAACAGAAATCTTAAGATTAGTCTGAATGACATATAGATGGTAACCGCTGTGCAGGAGAGCACCAGGTGAACCAATATACAGATTTTAAAAATGGTGTGTATTGATAACCAAAAGCATGACAACAATAAAACTGGAAAACATCGAGTAGTGTGCTGTTTACATAAAGGCCAAGAGACCCACGCTTTCATAATGCCACGTCACACATGCCTACTCAGTAGACCTGCCTTCTTATAGCAGGAAGTTGACAGTAAATTTACAGCATGTTTGGTGTGCCTGTTATCCTGACTGGAAGACCAGCTATAACCATAATACTATCTAAAACAAGGAAAGAACGACAAAAATGTTAGCAACTTCACCAGAGATTTATAGAGTGTGAAGTGAGCAAAACTGAGGTGAAGAAAAATAAAGTCCAGATATTTCACAGGCTTGGAGTGTATAGAACATCTGTCTAAAAATTGTTCACTCTTTCCTATTAATAATGTTGGTTCTTACCCAAGAGATAATAAATCAGAAAGCCTGCATCCCTTTCTCTGGCCAGGTTACATAAGTCTGTACTTTTGGTGTTTGGGAGTGTGAGAGTGTGTGCGAAATACATGAGAAAATGACCGAATGACTGCAGTAAATTTTGTGTACATTTTTTTTCTTTCAAATTCTTGCACTGAAGTGTCAGTTAATTTCCCACATAATTTCCACCAAAGCAAAATTAGTTTGGTTTGAGTGTGACTGATGTTAAATCTGGTTAAACCATCCAATTTCAGGTTCTGTGACGGTTTATAACACCAGTGCTACCTTATATATATTAAATAATATAATATAAAAATACATAATATAATACATGATACATAAAATGTGCTCACTAGAGAATACAAAGGAGTTCTTGGTATATGGCTTCTACCCTGACTCCAATACATTGCATATCTCTTGTTTGTTGAGTAGGGACATAAAAAAGTGCATTGTATTTCCATAGGTGCTCTAATGTCACAGCATGCTTCATATGATTGCTCGAGTCTTCAGTGCAGAGTGCTTTACAGAGACCTCTGCAGGTTCTCCTGCACAAAGTAATAATCCACACAACACAGGATAAGGGTTTTCAGGGGTAGGCTGCTTCTTCTTTGTCTTATATATGGAATAACTGTAAATTGGGGAGTTGTTATGAGAAAAAAAGTCTTGCTCAGAAGTGACAAAAAGGAATGCTTACTAGATCAGCTCTTTCATTTTTCTTTGAAACACCTCTGCACAACTTTAAAAATGCATGAGTCAGCTGAAAATGCCTACTCCTCCCCACAAGAAATCTGCCAGGATTACAGAAATTACAATGAACATTTAGTCACAAATCTTCTGCCGCTGAAATTGTATATATATAGAATGAACTTAAAAAATATTGATTCTAATGTGCTTTTTTTTTTGAGTTCATATTGCATCTTCCCTTTTTGCTTCTAGATATGCCAATTTTACAACCAAGGGAAAGGTACCTGTACCCAGCAAAACAACTGCAACAAGCTTCATATATGTCGACACTTCCTTCGAGGGGAATGTAGATTTCTTCAGTGCAAGAGATCCCACAACCTCCTGAATGCCCATGAATTGCATGTGTTGAAAACTGGTGGAATTGATTTCAATACAGCTTTGAGCTTCCAGACTATATGTGATCATAAGCATGTGGAATTCAACAAGGAACTGAAGAAGGGGAAAAAAAGTTGTAAGAAACACTGTGTTTAAATAGAATTCTGAGTTTGACAGAGGTAGATGCCATTCTTCACTTACCTCACAGCTAAACTGATCATCCTGTCTGTGCTGTGAGTTCTAAAGCACAAAACAAGAGAAGCTAGAGGGAAAAATGCAGTGGCTGAATAATGTAGGGAAAGAGAACTGTGTCTTGGTTGAATATGCTATTATATACAAGATCAGTAATTATGACTGATGATTATATGGTAATTATGACTGGCTGGGATTTGTAAGTGTAACTGCTGATATGTTAAATCAGCAGGAGAATGGAAAATAATGCAATTGTGATGGACACAATCCTCAACACACAATTTGGTATGCCACCAAATGGCTGAGGATATGGTCCAGCAGTCATGTTCATTCAGTCTTCTCTTGCAGGTCCCAGTAGCAGTGCACCTGGTCAGAACCAACACCAGCAACCAACAGGAGGGGGAGATAGTGATGAAGGTATGCACTGTTCCTAATCCTTCAGCCTTCAGAGCAGCGGTGTTCAATTGGATTTGTTTTTATGCAACTGTACAGCTCCCTGTAGTTGTTGGAGAAGCTTATGTGCTTACCCTGGCATATATGAAACGCATAGTATTAGTTAGCATGAAGAGGAGCAGTGAGATTTCTGCACAAGCTCTGGACAGCAATGACATATGTGTGCCTAGTCTAGGGAGTAGTCTGGGATTGATCTCTTAATTGTTCTGGATGCAATATATTCTTCCATGGGTTGGAGACAGAATTGCATCTATGCATGTGGAATCTTTCCTCACCTTCCTCTCCAAGGAATGGATTTGTCTGTACTATTTTAAGTTAAGAGGTTGTCTTGTTACATATAATCCAGTGGGTGAACAGGAACTATTAAATGCCATTTCCTCCAAAGCAAAAGGGCCTTGGTTTTAAAGCTTACTGTAAGAGTTAGGGATATGCAGTGACAGTAGCATCCTGAAAGTTCTTAACTTGGCAACTGCAATCAACTCCTAGCTGTTTTTGGATGAAATGCCAAATGCATTGTCTTTCTCTCTGAATTGTCTGGGTGAGGGGAAATAAGGAATGACATGTTCCTTCCTGTAGGTAAAAAAGATGATTCCTGTGATAAAGATTCAAAGGACAATAAAGCAGACGAGAGTGATGAGATATGTTTGTTCTATGTCTGGAAATACTGCAAAAATAAAGGTAAGCCTTACCAAAAATAATGTCATTTTTGGAGAGTCTGCAGATGCAGTCTTTTTGAAAGCTCATACTAAAGTGGTGGAATTTGGAGAGCTGGCATTGACCGTTATGCCTTCTCTTTGATTCACTTTGATTCTAAGTGACTAATGAACAGTGTCAGAATTGCAAAGATAATGAGGGGAAAGCCAACTGGGTACTTGTAAACCTTCTTTCCTCTGTAGGTGATGCATTTATGTCTTGTTTCTGTTATGCTGAGGGCACAGGCCTTACATATGTTTTCTATGGCAAGAACCTTCAAGAATTAATTGTTTTACTTTTTGTGAATATTAGACCAATTTAATAACTGGTCTTACAGCATCACTAATGATGATCAATCAAAATATGTCATTCTTCAGTTCTGTCTAAAGGTATGAAAGATAAAAGCTATATTGTCTCCCCACTAAGTCTTTTGAAAGTGATCTGAAGTGGCTTGATATCTTAAGATGACTCAGTAGTTGTACCAGCTAATCTAGTGATAGATCTAGTCCATCCTATGTCTGTCAGTGGCCAATAATTAGACTCTAGGGAAATGAGAGATGTGTTAGTTAGACACACAGGCATCACCTTCTCTTTTGTGGCACTGCTCACCCATCTGTCAAGGTGGTGTTTCAGCGAAGAGAAGGTTATGGTTTCTTTGAAATTTATTTGGCAATATGAGGTTTTATGTTGCTTTCCTTGGTGTGACTGCAGAAATACACCCCTTTTATTCCAAATATCTCTACTTCCAGTGAACTATCTTTTTTTTCACAGTAAACCCCATGAGATAAGGCCAAAGAAGAGTATAAAAGTGCTTTTCTTGCTCTCAGTTTGTGTTATGATTGCAGAGCTCTTGACTATGTCTGATCTCATTTCAGATAAATGCAAACAGGTTCATTACCATTTGCCATATCGATGGCAGGTATATAATGGGATCACCTGGAGCGATCTTTCTATGATGGAGGAAATTGAGAAAGCCTATTGTGACCCCCAAAACAGCAGGTATAATAATGATGGCTGTACTGCTTACTTCAAGTTCTGTGGTGTGGTTAAGCCTCTCAACAACTGATTTCTTCTTAAAGATGCTTGGCTTCCATAATCTCTGATTGGGGAGATGTTCAGAAACTGGAGGGATGTACAAAATGAAAGATGTTCTTTAAAAACAGAAAAGTAAAAGAAGTATCTGCATGGAAACACTGCCCATTTTTGTTATCTATAAAATAACATGTCAATACTTCGCACTTAAAATTCTACCTAGGGTAGCAGTATGTAGTAGGAGTTTAGTGATGTGAATTTATGGGCAATATGTTAAATACCTAAAGATAATTTATTTGTAATAATTCTTTTGGGACACTTGACAACATTTGATATAATGACATAGTCATGTTGGCCCTTTCCTCTCCAGACAGCAAATGATTCTGCTTTGCTGCTTGACTAGGCTGCTGGATGGTGCAAATCACAAGCAAAATTCCCAAGAGGAGGCTGATTTCAAAATCTTTCCGCCTGAGCATTAAGAATTAATTGCTACACTATGCGTATAGCCTCAAATTGTCTAGAAGGTTGGCAGCCAGACATCTGGTTAGAGACTCAGGCTCTTGTAAACTCATTTTTTTGTAAACCTCTGAATTTGTCCTCACAGCATAGCAGATAAAAATATTAATTTTGATACGATGACTTGCGGTATTTCTTCACTTCGACGCCTTTCTACACCTTCATCTGTGACAAAACCCACATTTTTATTGACCACACAATGGATTTGGTATTGGAAAGATGATCAAGGCCAGTGGACTGAATATGGAAAACAAGTGAGTCCATATACTCCATGTCTTCCTCATTCTATGCTGAAGCAATATGTGTCACCTTTTCACTTCAACTTGCCTTTAGTCAATTAAGTAAACACTTATGCTTATATTCTACAGTGTCAAACAAGGTAGTGAAGCTATAGATCTTCTTAACAAATGTGATAAAACAATGGTGGAAAGGTGGAAGGGCAGCAAAATGCCTTATGTCTTTATACTTGGGTTAAATATCAGTAGTTGATCCTTCGTTTCCTATGGCTGTAAATGGAAAGCATCTCTATCAGCATCTCCTCATATTTTAAATTCTTCTGTAAATGAGGGACCACCCTGGTGTAGAAATGTAAATAGAATATGCGTGTGTACATCCTTGCTAATTGTGGTTGTGTCCGTATGTAACGAGTGGTTGGCAATCACACTTTAGGACACAGTAGTTCTGGGTAGATTCCTCTTCATCCTTCTTTTTACCATTTCTTCTCCTCTACCTGAACTAGAGGTGGTAGAAGAACAAAACAAAATAAAGAGAAAAGCCCAGTGTTGCCAGATGGGTTTCTGTTGCAAGACATATATTGAGTTTGAATGTATTGTTAAAAGAGAGACAAAAAAGGAGAAGAGTATTACACGGCTCTGTGTAATACTACTGATTCCCGAGTCATTTTTTTTGTATGGTGGTGATGCAAGAGTGTTAGTTACTGTTCTGTCCTTAGCAGTCTTTTTTTTCTCCATGTTCCCATTTGCTCCTTCAGCTGTCTCCTGTGTCATCTTCTCTTTCTTCCTGAATCTGCCTCCTTATGGTCTTTACCCAGCAGAAAAGTTCCGGAAAGCCAAGAGTCTTCCCTCCTATGAGCTTGCACCACAACTCCTCATTTCCCATCCATCCACAACTCCTGTAATAGTCTCTTCATGCATTTCATGTCTGTGTCTGACCTTGAAATCTCTTTTTCTCCTAGAAGCTACACACTCAAACAAACCTGTTTGGGAGAATCTTGTTATTCCACTCATGTCTGCATGTCTGTGGCCTTCGCCTTTTTTCCTTCACCCTTTTTATGTCTTTTGGCCTTAATTTTACTGTAGACAGGAACCAGACATTTTATTTACCTAATCGAGAATGTGTGCATTGCATCATTTCACCTGCAGAAATCTTTATTTGATTTTTGATTAACTTTGTCTTGATAAAAG
>JAVCKT010065027.1:0-15809 GCA_032273925.1 Rhynchotus rufescens
ATTTATATATATATACATATATAAAAATATATATATAAAGAGGAAGGTGTCCCTTGATTAAATGTTGCCTGTGTCAGTGGGTTAGTGACAGATACAGTGGGTCTGTGAGCTACTGTTTCCTTGTCTGTCCCTAGCTGTCAGTTCAGATCAAAGTGAAATAAAATCAAGAGATGTCTGCCTTTTAGCTACTGTCAGTCCATTCGACTGACCTGTCCCATCTCTGTCAGGGTCTTGTGTGTTCCTCCAGCGTGGCAGTATAATCTGTGATTTTTATTTCAACTACTTAACCTTTCTTCGGCCTATGCTTACTCATCTCATGTAAGCAAAGTGATTCAACAGATAGCTGACGAGTGTCCTTTTCTTCATTTCTTTCCTAGGACTTTTAGGCTGTAGTTTTTTCAACAAGGAAAACAAAACATAAACGTCTTCACACAGCTCTAAAAGTAATCTCAGGGCAAGTAGATAACTCAAATTTCTCAAGGAATCCTGACTTTGTTTCTAATAGGTCTCTGTTCAGACTGAATCATTCCTCATTATTCCACAAGTGTGGGGAATTCACACTGCTCTTGGCTGGAGGTAAGTGAGACTTCTGCACTCCAGTACATTTACATGTCCTAAAACCAGAAGAATTTCCCTCTGTGCATCTTTTCTGTGCCTCGTCTCTGTTTAGACTTGACTTTTTCCAGGCTTACACCTTCTGCTGTGCTTCCCCTCCCCTTGGCTGCTCTTGTTATTCATTACCACGCCCTGACTGATGCTTTAAGAATACAGCTGGCAGTTGGATGATAGGTGAGTCAGTCATCAGGCAAGCAGTGACTCCACCTCATCTATGATGATGTTGTCTTCAGAGTCTCCAACTGCTGAGACTTTGAAAAGAGGGGTTGTTTGGGCCACGTGTTCCTTGGAAGCTCTCAAAAACATGATAATTATGGTGATTTAGCAAGGGGTCCAAACCTGTTAAGCTGTTTGGGGGTAGACAGAGAACAGTAATGATGAAAGAGGTTGAAAATAATTGTAGACAGTGTTAGTTGTAAAACTTGTGCACATTGTCTTTTACCTCCCGCCGAAAACAAAGTTAGTTTTGAGGACATTTTTGGAAGCTGCTCTTCAGGAAGCAAATTCTTTTATATCTCAGTAGCTAGTAACATACCAGAAGTGTGGAACTTAAGTGGAGTAAATAAAGAACTCATCTATGCAGAGTTCTTTTAATCCCAATTGGAGCTGAAAATAAAAAATTGCATCACCGTGGTGACAAATTAAGGCCAGTGCACAGCTCTACTTTGTAGACCTAATGCAGATTCTGCAGATAACAAAGGAGATCTTTTCACTGACTCTAATGACCTTTGGACCAGTCTGTTACTGATTTGTTATCACGCCTCAAGAGTCACAAACTGGCCCATAGATTGACAAGTAATCTAGGTAAGCCTGACAGATATTTTATTTCGGAAGTTGTGCTTACATGTGACAAAACTATCAAATCACTGATGACAAGCAGTCTCCTAAGGCTTATGTCTGTATGAGGCTGGGAGCGTTTTATGTGGATGGTGGTGTATGTGTCCACGGCACTGCAGAAGGCAGGAAGAACTGGAGAACTTTTGTATGGACACTAATAGAGCTGACAGAACATCAGTTTCCTTCTGATGCATGTTGCAGACCCTAATGCAGGAACATCTAGCCCAAACATGAATCAGCTCTTGATCTGCTCTGTGCTGTTGGTAAAATGTGAAGTATTAAACAGATCTGATTTTGCTGGCCTGAAAACTGGTAGGTGAGAGTTTGATTCCAGGCAGGATAAGCTACCATACATTAAGGGTAGCAATGTTCATCAGAGGGAGGAGCACATGGCAGGCAGTGGCTACAGCTCAGTTTTAATCTGAGAGTCTGTATTGGTACAGGGTGAGTGTGCTTCAATAATTGGCTAATTGACTGCAGGCCTTTGGAGGTGATATGTGTCACTGGTAGATATTGAAAGGAACAAGGCAAGGTGCATTGTGGATTAGCTAGGAAAAGAGATCTGTGCAGAGAAACACCATGGAAGAAGTCAGGGAGAACTATGGTGGCTGCCGCTGGGGTCATTAGTGGGCAGGAACAGGAAGAAGAGCGACAAAGAGATGACATCCACGTCTACAGAGATGACTTCTTAGTGCACATATAAGAGCTTGTCCCCAAGTAACTGTAAAGTTTTGGCAATATTGGTTGTTTAACTTGGAGCTGCGTCTATCAACTTTATGCCAGTTACTGAATTTCTGTTTGTAAAGGCTGTGATTAGTTCATTTCTCACCATTTTATTTATTCATAAAGGGCCCATGTGTTTTCTTTCTCTGGTACCCTTCACAGAGCTGCACCAATTTTACAAACCCAAGCTGCTTTTGAAAGCATGGAAGGAATAAGGCTAAGTTTTCTGCAGGCTGTATCTTACCTTCCCTGCTATTCCTAGTAATCCATCTACCTTGCTTACTTGTCCTTGTCCCCTACCAGAGGTTAATGCTTTATCAAATCTCTTCCTCTGCTTCCCAGTAGGGTGCCAATGAGAGAGCATCTTGCAGCCTTCCTGAAGAGTTGAATGTATGATGAATGATTTATGTAATTCTTTTCTAAGCTGCATTTGCACCTGTATCATCAAGTCTTTTCAGTGAACTGTGTTTAAAATGATCAAAAATAGCCATGCAGTTGCAGGAACCCCAGGGCCGAAGAAGACTGCAAGTCACCATAGTTAGACAAGTACCTGTGGAAGGGCTAACCAGTACCCTGCTTCTGCCCTGCGGGATTCCTGCCAGGGCTGGTAGTGTCCTGGCTACTTGCTGTAGCCTTGTCTGTTGGCCATGCAGTTCAGTGATGTACTCTGAAAGGTAAGCCCAAGGACTGAAGTATGATGTTAATTAATATGCAGTGTGAGGACTTCCAAGGAGAGGAAGATGTATTTATGTAGCTGTGTATGAATGTGAGTTTCTGGTGAGTCTTGAAAAAACACATCCATCTGCTATGGTCGATTATAAGCACAGGAGAGCAGTTTCTCATGATTCGGATCATATATTCCCCATTTTTTGGCACCTCTCCCCACACCTTTATTGCTCAGGCATAGCAGCGGGTTTGGTGGCTCCTTTGGCTGTTACATACATGAGAAATAGGCAGCAAGAATGCTCCATTCCATTGTTTGAAATCCCAATCTCTGAGGTACCAGGGCTTTCAAACTCATACCATCGACTGAAACTCATGACCTTTGGTTCAAATTTCAGTTTTCAAACTGTCCATTTTCTGCCCAACGATATATGAGGCCTGAATCAGGATCAGCACATGTGTTTCTCTGCCTGGAGATCTGCGACTTGTCCTTCTTCATGGCTGTTGGCATACTGAACCTTGAAGAGGATCTTTCCTCCCTGGGTCCCATCCCTGCCCAGAATCCCTCCGGATGCATTTCTCACTTTTCAGAGACCTCTTGTTGAAATAATGAACTTTGTTGAAAATAAGTGATTTGATAGTGGCCTGAGCTCTTCCAGGCTCTGCTTACATTGTGCCTCTTCCTGTCAGGCAATTGCATTTTCAGTAGCTCGAAAATGAGGCAATTAAAGATAATGCAGGCACATGGTAAATCTGATTTGCTGTAAAACACTGCCAGTTCAAGCTTGGACTTTGGGAGGTGGGTGGCTGGGCAGGGAGAGCTATTCAAAAACAGTAGAAATAATTTCTTACAAACATTGTAGTAGTGATGCTTTTTTAAACAGATGACTAGTCCCTGACTGAACTGAGAGCACTGAGAATCTAAAATAGAGTTGATGAATAAATTACATAAAATCAACTGTATTATTCTCGCAGTATGGCCAGGGAAAGCTGCCACGCTTTCCCTTTTGGTAAGTGATGGATTTCTTGGTAGTGCAGTGCATCTGAGACTTGCTCAAGAGCGTAGGTGTTTCAGACTGCAACTTCTTACCTTGAACCAACTGTTCATCGGTCACGTCAGTAACTTCAGCAGATGGGGAGTTTCCTGGTGACCCCACATGCAGAGAAGTGTGACAATTAGTATGTTTGGCTTCTCGGACTTTCTTGCTTCTCTTCCTTCCCTCCCCTTGTTTTCTTCTATCCTTGTTAGTTATCAGGCTCCCTGCAGGAACTGTGATGCATTTTTGCTCTTGCCCATATTTGCCCACTTAGGAAAACAACAGGATTAAAAAAGTTATTTTCCTTGGACATTTAATGGTAGTGGACTTGTGCAGTACTGTCAAGACTCCCTGAGGCTTCATTCGTTAGTAGGAAATGGTATATGAAATGGAATTTTTTAGAGAAATCTCTCTTTCTTTTCCCTTATAAAATGAAAACTGCTTGTTTAAGAAGGCATCATATACAGGAAAAACAAAACAAAACAAAAACAAAACAAATCTTGAAGAATTTGAAGTGTATAGACTGCTTCTAGCCACCTTCTCTGAGAATTTATTCAGCAGTTGTTAATCAGAAAAGCCCTGTCACAGGCAGAGGTCTGCCGGTTGTCATGTATATGAAATACTGCAAATATCTTCAAAGTTACAGATTCCTTGGCTGACCATGTTGTGTATTCATCAGCCTAGCAGCATCGAACAGGAAACAAGGAAAACTTACTGAGTTTTTTTTTTTTTCTCCAGGGTAATGGACCCTTGTGGTAAAACTACTGTAGCACAGAGAGGGAGGAACAAACATTTCTAAAAGGAGTGTTCATGAAAGTGTCTTTATATTAAGAAAGAGGTGATTGAGAAAATACTGTGCATTAATTGCAAAAATCACTGAATCATGTGTTTAGACCAGTGAATAGAGAATAAGACTTGTAGTTTTTGTCTTTCACTCTCCTGATGGTGTAGTACATGAAGTAGGTATCTCACATAACAAGAACGTTTAAAAACAGTGGAAACCTTGAGTAAAACACAAGAGAAACTTCTGTATTTGCAATCCATAGCATGAACATTACAATCCCACATAGAAATATTTTAATTTCATATAAATTATTGTTCGTATAATTCCAAGGGCATTTGTGTATGTGTTTGTAAACATAATAATCAGATCCAGATAAGCTCAGCGACAGTAAAGCTATTTAGCAAGCATACAGCACAAAGATTTTCTGATGAAAACTTTCATTATTCCTCAGTGGCTGGTATGTGACTGTGTTGCACAAGAGTACAGAATTCAGAAGGTCTGCACTGTATATGGATTACTCAGCCTTTCTTCTTCACTATAAGACTAGCCTACCTCAAACAGCTTTTTGCTAGGATCAGTCTCGAACAACTAAAGGTCCCTTTGAGCTGTGTGACAAGATTGCTGTGGGTCTAGCCAAAGATTCATGTTTTTATTGCATCATGCAAGCAAATTTAGAAAGAGAATATCTTGGTGCAAATGCTTCCACCCTTCCACTTCAAGGTAGCCAAATGGATTTGTACATTGTACTCATCACTGGCGTGCAAGCTTTTGCATTGAAAAACATCCTGTGATGTTGTATTTGTTTTTGTTTTTTGATGGGTTTATGTTTTTCACTCTACATTTTGTTTGCACTATCAATAAGGACACCAAGAATCAACTGTTGATGTTTATTGAATTGTTCATATTAAATGAACACTTCTGGGAATCTGACCACAAAAAGGAAAAACATTTGTTTGAAAGGATACAGATCAGAAATCCTTATCAGAAGAAAAGGATATCTGTTTGTTACAATTATAAATACCTAAGAAGACGAGAGCATGATTTCAACTAGGAGGACTGCCATGTACATGCACCAGGATGGAGTCCAAGACAGAGTGTATATAGGGGGGGTTCCCAGCTTGTGGTTTAGTTGTTCTGGGATGTATTTGCCCTTCGTGCCATGCAGGTTCCTCAATGAAATGTGTTTTTGTGACAGTTCCAACCCAAAGTAGGAAGCCAGTCGTGTTCTGTTCAGTTTGGACAGAGTCCTTAGCTCTGTTCAGTGTGTGATACCTGGACAGACTGTGGTACCTAGGGGGTATGTGTCCCATTAATGTATCATTTGGAAGTGAATATCTATTGAGTTTCATTTTGAAATCACTGGCATATATTCTTTTTTTTCCTCCCTCCTATTCATTGTCTAATTTCATTGACATGAGATGAAACTATATATTTATTCTTCTTTAGTAGCATCTGAACAAATATTAAAGAGTCTATTTTTGTCCTTTGGGAACAGAACCTTGGACACACATCTTGAGGCTAGTCCAATGAGTAACTGAGCACTCCTGACTTCCCAAAGCAAGGGAGAAGACCCTCAGCACTTGCCTCGCCCATTCAGGTGGGACCTCCAGTTCCTTTACTTTAAGCGTGTGACAAAGCCATTAACTTTGATGGGAATGCTCACATACTTAAAGATAGGTGCAGCAGACCAGGAGTGGGGAGATGAAAGGGAGTGAACAGGTTTTTTTAGTGCTCTGGCTGTTCACTTCACCGCATGTGCATGTTTACTTTCTCATTCCTCTGCTTCACTCTCCCATGCTAATCCCCCTCCTGGGTGCTGACGTTTTTCTTCTACCCTGCTGACATTTTCTACTAAATCAAGCAATAAACTGCCTTCATTGCAGCTGAAGGACTCCTGAAAGTCACAGGGGGCTGTATAATCTGGGTTTTTAGTATCCAAGTACCTTTTCCCAGGATGCTGGCGTTTCTCCACATGCTGGTCCCTGGGGTCTCGCTCATCATTCCAGCCTCTACTGCCAGGATGCTGAAGCTTGTACGTCAGATACCTTTTGCCTGGATGCTGTCTTTTGGATAACTCATTCAAGTAGGTTAGCTGTGCGCGAGGGGTGTCAGCATGCTGCTCCCACGATGACCGTCTACCAGGATGCTGTCTTTTTTTCAGCTCCAGGTAGCTGTCAAGGTCACCTTCTTCCTCTCTTTTCCCTGGATGCTGTCTCTTCTCCAGGTCACTTAGATACCTCTTTCCAGGATGTTGTCTTTTGGAAAGCCATTCTGGCAGAGGGGTGTTTGATTCTGTCCAAGGAGAAGAATAATGTAAATGAACCCACATGATCCTCACTGAGGAAGTGAGGATGTGAATTTGTGGAGTACTGTGGTGCAGGATCATATTCTTTTGCTTATCACACCCATTTAATTGCACGATATCTGTGTAGCCTTGAATGTAATCAATGTGAATATGGAAACAGCTGTGGGAATTGTTCTGGCACAGTTGTAGCGAGGATGAGTTGATATATTAGGAACTAGCAGCGAACAAAGTGGGAAGAAATCCAGTGTGCAAAGCCTAACATGGTGAACATGCCCTACTCTCAGCATTCATGCAAAGGAGGAGGAAGGCTGTTTCTGTGGGTACTTCGGGGCCAGCTGTTTTTTTCTGCTCTGAAATGGAGGCTCCCTGCTCCTTTGTAGAGGCAGGCCCTTCTGCACTTCTTACTCTCCCTATCTAATTTGCCTCCAGTGCTGTGACTGGTGGGAGCAGAGTGTGTGCAGGCAGTTAGGAGGGACTGAACAAGAGCAGCCCCCGCATTCACAGCCATGGCAAAGCCCTTCCTACCAGGTACAGGGGCCAGTGGGGTAAGGTAGCAGCTGGATGGGAGCACTCCCACCACCAGGGAACAGCAGGGACAGGGTCCACAACTAGGGAATGTTTTCCATATGTCCTCTTGGAGCTTTCTAGACAGGCAGGTTTTCTGTGATAGGCTTCTAACTTTTTTTCTATGCAGCAGCTGCTCAGTGATGCCAGAACAGATCCTAAGCTGGAAGGTCCTAGAGAAGAAGTCCCTTTAGAGAATTCTCCATGAATGGATTATAACAGACCTTATATCCTTTCGCTTCTCTTAATCAGAATAATACATAGAATATGCATTAGAACCTCAGAACTAACTGCATTGGAGCTAATGATCCTCAGCCAAGAACTACTGCCAGCACCATGAAAGAGATGTCCCCATTGTTATATATACCTTTATTGATCTTTTCTTCATCAGCTTTCTTGAGGACAGACTGAAGGCTGAGGCTTTCTGCCTCCTGCGTGTTGTCATCCAAGGGCCTTTGTTCCCGGTTGTCGCCTCTCTCCGGAAGGGGCTGCCCGCGGCGCAGGCAGTCAGCGCCCAGGCTCAGGCAGAGGAGCAGCAGTGGCAGCTGGAGAGCCCGCATTGTGCCACGGCGCCTGCAGCTTCCCTGGCAGGGAGAAGCACGGGGAGGCCGTGCAGCAAAAGCAACACAGTAATGAGAGCAGTATTTCCAGATACTGAAGAAGAGACATGGCACTGCTGGTGGCCAGTGAGGTCTCTGAGCAAAGTCCCTCCCGATTTCTGTTAGAGTGCTCTTGGTTTATCTCAAGGTCTTTGAAGAATCTGTAAATTCTTCATGACTGAAACTAAGGACTACGTGTTCATTTTTCTAGCAGAATAAGAGTTAACACTTTATACACCTAACTTCATGATGCACAGCTAATTGAGAGTCAGTTATTTTGCCTTTTGCCAGAGGCAAAAGTAATTTCCCTCTTGAAGCCTGTGTAACCATTGCTGCACATGAAGTACATGCACATACAGATTTAAAAATCATGTTCACCACATGATTCTGTGTAAGGGCTCATATGAAAATGAATCAGGATTTGCAACACTTGGTTGTGTATACCAGTTTAAAGTAGCTTGTCATCTCTCTCTGTGTCTGTATATATTTGTCTATATAGTAAGACAGCTGCACTGTGTTGGTCAGGAAGATTTCACAGAAACTTCCTGCATTGCTAAAGCATTTCACATGTCTTTTAAAAGACAAATATTTGTAACCATACCCTCTTTTACCATTTACACAGGTAACAAGTGGTTTTCAATTTCTTCTAGCCAGCAGTGGAGTTTCCAAGATATACCTATCACTAATTTATTGTGCAGTAAGTGGAGGTCATTTCAGCTGAATGTAATACATCTATAATATTAGTATAACATTCATTTAGCTTAATTACATCTCCAACATGTAAAAGAAATGTACACTGTTAGGAAGTTCTACCAATTTTTACATTAGAGAATGAGTTTATTACCTGTCTTATTGACAGGTTTCTGTCACCTCTGATAATGCCCCTGAGAACAGCCCCGAGAGTATCACACAAGCTATTCTGCTCAAAGAAATCTTTAGAGAGAAAGTTAGAGTAATTAGCCAAAAAGGAAATGATTTGATTAATTACCTGCTTTGTAGTTTCAGATTTTTGCTTGATGCTTCTGCCAAGAGATTGTTCAGTCCTTTAAAGCTGTTTGCACATCTGAGCTTAGAAGTTGCCCTTTCTGTGCTACAAACAAATGCAGTATCCAATCGAACTGCTGCTAAGTTCCCTTTGGATGGCTTGTGTCTCCGTACTTATACTGTGCTGCCTCTGGATCCTTTATGCAAATGGCCGTGAGGTAATTTAGGTGATATGTTGCTTTGTGTGTGTACGTTTTTTTTTTTTCTATTTATGTCAGAGATTTGAGTTTTGAATGCAGTTTAAAACTGTGGTAGTTATTTGCAGACCTTCTTGTATTCATGATGAACTGGTAGAAACTGCATTTTTTCTATTCTGTAAAGAGATGATGTTGAATTTTATGTAACACAGCACAGAGAAAAGGAGTTATTTTTTCTGCTTAAAATAAGAAGCTCATGCATCTTCTATTAAACAAGCACTGTGGGGTAAAGGCAAAGGGAGAGGTAATTTATCAAGCTAGGGAAGAAAAACAATGAAAAAAACTGTGATGGATGATGTTTAAACAAATTTGGACCATGGATTCTCTTTCTGAGTGATACTAAATAATTTTTGACTTACAATTCTATGTATTCTTGTCATAGACTTCCATGGAAAATGTAGTAGAATACAGTGTGCACAGCATTATATATTAAAAGAATGGTTGTTACTATAACCCTTGTAACTGGAAATAAAACTCCTTCTTTCTACCTGTCCATCTATTTAGTAATTTAGATATTTTTCCACACAGTGCTACTCAAAGCAGATCATACAGGGGATACAGATAAAGGGCTAGTGATTCTTTACTAAGCTTAGTGATCCTGATGACAATGTAGAGAGAGGACTAAATCCCAAGTAAGGATTGCTCACCGTGATAAGGTGATGCAGGATTCAGCTCATTTCTTTCACTGTTATTACATGGAGGATGATGACCAAGTGAAGTCATTTTTTTCTTTCCTTCTTACTCTCAGGGTATCACAAACACAAACTCACTTGTGTGTGTCTCAAGTTAAAATTTGTCTTCAGCAGTAAGCAGTGGCAGAAACCAGCAGCCTGTCAGCGTGACTTGAAAACACCTTCCTTGATACAACAGCATTGGTGTGTACCTGCTCTCTTTGCTGCTGTGTCACCTGTCAGTGCTGCAGCCTGAGCCAGAAAGCATTCTGGAGATGCACTTAAAAGCACGAGACTAAAGATATGCAAAGATCAACAGACGTTAACTGTAGCTAGTCAGTAAAGAGTGACAAGACAACCAATAACAGTTCCTCATCCAAAGAAAGGATTGTTGTAAAGATCGTTCCTATCTTTAGGTTTTTATTTTCAAGGAATACATAAGGGCTTTTCAGGAATCTGGAGAATGCTGAGAAATGTAAATATTTTCATTAGTATCAGAATTGCTTGGTTAACAGAGTAGTAGGTGTCTTAGTGACTTAGCCTCTCTTTTGCCCTAACAAAAGATCTAGTCCAAAGTCCAGTGAAATCAGTCAGATTTTTTCTTTTGATTTAATTGGGGTTAGTTGTAGAACCTGTCTCACTCTGCTTTGAAATCATCTACGAGTTGATTTGAAAATAACACCAAAAATTCTCGCTCTCCTAAGCATAGTTCTTGAGAAAGATGAGAGAGAACAGCTGAAACCCTTTCACATACAAAATAATGTAAGCCAATTAATATATAAAATTCTTAGCTTTCTTTTGAGGTAAAAATAGGCTCCCATATGAATGTATTTCATCCTAGCACTGAGTGAATGAATCAGATTGCAATTGCAGTGTAGCAGTTGACATACAGAATTTCTTGGCTGTCTAGAAATGATAGGATAGCTGAGACTTAGCTTTGGAACTCTATAAGACATCAGCTTAGTGAATCTGCATTTGCCACATGTCTTCTGTATGAAAATCCTCCTGATGTCTAATTGTAAGCTGAAAATAATTCTCCCTCCAGTGTTAAATTAATCTGACCAGCACAGAAGTCCTGCACGTGTAACTATTGCTGAGATACAGCAGGAGCTGCTCCCCCTAAAAGCCTCTCTCTATGTGCTGCAGTAATCCAGTGCATGAGACACTGAGGTCTTCTGTGTTCAGCATCCTGTATGCCACCTAACCATAGCTTACTGTCTTTGAAAGAATGTCCACCCATCAGCAGCCAAACTATGGCCACTGAATTTCTCTGTACAAGCTAACAGGCCTTGTTTGTCATTGAATTATTTCTTGAATATTAAATACTAATGCTGTGGGTTTGTAAACTTCTGTTGTGCCAAAGTGATTCCCATAGTGAATTGCATCTGCTTCACACAAGCTGCCTAGCATTTCCTGGACATGGTAACTACTTAAGATCTCTTGAGGTACCACACCAGAGTTTAAAAAGTGATTTTACTGAGCTATAAAGTGGTCATTGATTAAAGGGAAAGGGGATTTGCACTTTTAAACATGTCTTTAGAAAATGTCTTTGCAAGAACAGTGAAGGTGCTAAGAATTCTGTTCCTGGCTTCTTACATGACTTTCTTGATAAGCAGCTGAAGCCAAGCATGCCTTCTAAATTAAAAAAAAAAAAAAAAAAAAAAGATCTTTTCCGCTTGTGTTTGAAGGCTTCAATAATTCAGAATGGTTTCTTAAGCTCACTTTGTTACGGTTTTTCCTTCAGTTCATCACATTTCCTCTTTCATTTTAGCCTTTTATACCATATTCTTTTTAATATAAAAGATTTGGAGTGTTTTGTATTGTAACTAGTATCTGGCACAGAAAGTTTATTCCTTCTGCCTCTTCCTCAAGACAAGAAGTGTATGAAGGAGTTGATGTGTTTTGGCAGGACTTCTTTGAAAGTATAGGTTACTACCTATGTAAAGAGGCAAGGTCAAAGAAATTTTTCTTGCCCAAGGAGCACAAGGTGAAGTTTGTGCAGATTGTTATTTTCGAGGGGACATTATCCACTAATCTTGGGCTAGCTTTTTACTGCCTTTTGGATGTTTTCTCACAGGCCATCAGGTACCAGGAGCAATCAGGGATTTCACAAGTCCCCCAGTCTGAGCAGTTTTCTGATATGCATATGTTTTCCTCACTGGTTCCTCAATAGCCTTACTAGGAAGCTGTTCTCAAAAGTCTGTGTTCTTTTGGGCTTCTTTTTTTTTATCACCTAAAATGTGTGTAAAAAACTTCAGTTTACAGGAATTATTTTGCAACAGAAACTTGTTTCAGTGGTACATTCCCAGTCAGCTCTTGGTCATGGGATGTTTTTATTAAACTGTCACCTGCAACCTACTAAGTCAAAAGCAGAAGCAAAGGTTTGCAAGACAGACAGTGCCTTCACTCCTGTGACCTATAGTCAACTACAGTGATTGTCTGACTTATCGGTAGCTCCTTCCCAGACACCACTGGTGTCACTGTCTGGTTAAAATGTTGTCTAACTTGAATCTGCTTCAGAATGCATATTTTATCAGACACACATGAGATGACTGGATTACTGCATTTATTCCTTTCATTTCAAGAATATAACAAAAAAAAGTGTGTTCTGTCATGCTGTTAAGAGGATAGAAGAACCAGTATGTAGAAGCTGAAGTTAAAAATTGTAGGTGAATTCACATTCCTAGCTATGAAGCAGCCAAGTAATTTTTCAAGTATAGCTTTAATATTGGTTGGAGGTTTAGAAATTAGATTCATTTTCTTATGTCAGCAGAAATGTTTTAATGAGACATTTGAGAAAAAAACATTCAGGATGAGAAAAATGTTTTCCTCTGAAAATGCAGAGATCTTGGTGACAGCGGCCAGAGCTTCTCCTCAAAGGGCCTTTCTCTCATAAACAAGGATACTGAGATTGATGTTTCCTCATCCTGTAGCAGTCTGAGCTCTAAGAACATAAATACTTTAACCAAAATTTTTGACCTGATATAAACTGTCTGGGTGAAACTTATTGACCCATGTTTGGATTAAATTTTAACTAATGATCCTTTCTGACCAAAGACTCTCTAAAATAGGAAATACCCAGTAATGAAGAGCTATGTAAGACTGCAATGCAGTTTGATTCGCTGTTGCTGAGCTTAGAAAGAGCAATATTCCAGAGTATATTGAAGTGAGTCCAGAGAGTGTCTTCCACCTGCACGTCTGACTGTAGCGGCGACTGAATTACATATCTGCAAATGAGAGCAGAAATCTCTAAAGAAATCATTTTCTTTTGTCCGGGCAGGACCTCTGGCACCCAGTCGCATCAGGAGCAGCAGCTCCAAACTGATTGCTGAGTGTTCCAGATGAGCTCGTGGTTACTGGCGCAGATGTACTACATAGCACAAAAATGCATACAGATCCCTCATTCCAGTATGTAGGGGCTAGAAGTTCCCTTTTTCTTAGGAATATTCTGACAGAATAAGCCCTCGCTGTACCGCCCTAATGCCAGGACAGAGATCCTGTACTGTTCAGGGATACCTTTTCCCCAGGAATCAACTCAAGGAGAAGATTCTCTGGGTATTTTGGATACAAAAATCGGAATTAGTTGAATTCTGCGAGATGAAATTTGAACTAGAATACAAGCCCATATTTATATTTTATAATCGTACTTTTATAAAAGAAGTTCCCTTACCCATTAATTGAAACAGAATGTCAAAAATTATTCAGAGAAGCACATGAAAAGAGGTCAACTTGTTTTTATTGACATTAACATTTTCTTCTTTACATCTCCTGAGCTGAGGATTCTCTTTAGAGGAAATTTTGAAAATGATGTTATCCCACATTTCAAATATACCCCCATGCAAATCTTCCCAGTAGATGCAAAGTTATGCCCATAGTGCAAAGTTGAGGGCTTCCAGTCAAGCCCCTTGGCTCTGATTGTTTAGGTGATTTGTGTCATTGCTGAGTAGCTTGGGAAGCATACTGAATTTAGCAGAGCTCTAATGCTGTTGTTCAAAGGAAAAACAATAAATACTTCAAAGAGACCCTTGTTTCATGAACAAATGTTCATGAGAAAATCCCTCTTTAATATGCTGTCTTTCTTTTTAGTGTTTCTGTAGCTTTTTTTTGGACCACATTTGTTGTTTCGTTTTCCCTGCAGGTGATTTTTCTATATAAAAAAAAAATCTGAAGGTTTACTTTATAAGCACTGAGTGTCCCTTCTTCCTACTCATTTAAGAATTATTTATGATCACTTTGATCGTGAATAAGAGGGAGAGTTTCTTCAACTCCAGAGCCATTTTCAAACCAGGACTTTGGTCTCTGCCATCCCAGTAATAACTGAGACTTGCCTAGAGCCTGTGGCAGTGCAGGATTTGGCCTCCAGCACCCGTGTACATCTGTGTCTGGGGCAAGAGCTGAGCACAGATACCCAAGTACCCCATTTCACACCTAAATACAGCATCTCAGCAGAAATCTTCAGACTGCTTGTCCACTTTCCATTATCACCGCTCCTTCAAGTCTTTTGAACTTCTGTATCAACTCTGTTGTCAAAGTACCTATTTTTTTTTACTTACACATGTATTGAAAGGGGCACCAGCTTCTCAAAGGGCTTCTACAAGAAGAAGCCCAGAGACAGACAGCTCGTTCAAAAAGCCCAGTGTTACACCCTGACATGCTGGCTCTGAGGGCTGAGGTTTATACTCATCTCTCTCCACATTGTTCATTGCTGAGGTTGTTTGTCTCCATTCACTTGCTCTGTATGCAGGACCCTGGGTCACTTACTGTGCTGTACACTTGCCCAGCTCAGCGTCACTGTCCCTAACAGACTTTAAAAGTAGGTCTAGCACTTGGAACTAATCTATCTATTGGTCCATAAAAAGATCTTGAAGGCAAATAATGAGAAAACCTGCTACTACAGCTCTGAGTTCTGCTTAAAAGAATATAAATCCTTGTATGTTCTGCCATCCATCAACTATGACAGCCTAGAGACTAGGCAGAACCTCTTTGTGGCAAGTTATTGGAAAATGTCTGTGTGAGCATTTTTACATCTTTCCTGGGACATCTTGCTCTGGTCACTGTCAGAGATAGGTTATTGAAGCAAATTGGTCTTGTTTAGTTTAGCCATCCCTTTGGCAAACATGAAGTGTGGAAGTTGCTATGGAAACTGCTCTTCTTTTATTGAACTGCAAGGGAAAAAAAAAAAAAGAAAAGGTTGTGTGAAATTAATGCAGAACTTGCCAGTGCATTTATTACTAGTTTTACTGAGAGATGCTGAATGTGTAAGCAGTTTGTCCTGTGTCACACAACCACAGTGGCAGTCAGGAAGAGAGTCCATTCCCCTTGTTCCTGTCACTTTGAAAGGCTTTCCTTTATAAAAATAGCTTCGATTTTTTTTTTCGAAGGAGCACAGCTTTCTCATTTAGAAGGTTGCTACTTCTGTGTATAAAGTGGAGAAAAATATCTCCACTGATTATTTAAAGCACTCCATTAATTGGTATTAAGTGTACATTCTCACCAGGACTGTGGTTTCTTATTTCCCTTCTCTAAGGGAAACCCTCTTAAATGTCTACTGAATTGCAGCTCCTGCAGTGACTGCAAGCCTGTGCTGTTCTATCTGAGCCTCCACTTGTTAACGATGTTGTAAATTAGGAATAACTTGATTGCTTGAAAAAACGAGAGACGACTCTTTTGTTATCTTAGAAGAATCTAAAAGCACAGCCTGTTTATATTACTCCTCCTAATTAATTCCTGAATGAAACTGATGGGGGCCGGGGGGGGGGGGGGGGGGGGG
>JAVCKT010065047.1:0-37953 GCA_032273925.1 Rhynchotus rufescens
CATGGTGGGACGGACACACGGACATGCGGTGGGGCTGACGCACTAACACATGGTGGGACAGACACATGGACACATGGTGGGACAGACACACAGACACATGGTGGGACCGACACACGGACACGCGGCAGGACCAACACACAAACACGTGGCGGGACGGACACGCGGACACACGGCGGGACCGACACATGGACACCCAGTGGAAACGACACGCGGTGGAAAGGACACACAGACACACGGTGAGACAGGCACATGGGCACATGGGGGGACGGACACACGCGGTGGGACCGACACACGGACACATGGATACATGGCGGGACGGACACACGGTGGGACAGACACACAAACACGCGGCAGGACAGACACACAGACACACGGTGGGACAGGCACATGGGCACATGGTGGGACGGACACACGGACATGCGGTGGGGCTGACGCACTAACACATGGTGGGACAGACACATGGACACATGGCGGGACGGGCACACGGTGGGACAGACACACAAACATGCGGCAGGACAGACACACGGACACACGGTGGGACGGACACACAGTGGGACAGACACACGGACACATGGTGGGACAGAAACACAGTGGGACAGACACATGAACACACAGTGGGACAGACACATGGACACACAGCGAGGCCGACACACGGACACATAGTGGGACAGACACATGGACACACGGTGGGACAGACACACAGACACACGACAGGACGGACACACGGACACTGGGAAGGACACATGCGCACATGCCAGGACTGACCCATGGACACATGGCAAGATGGACACATGGACGTGGGGACACTCATTGGGACAGACACAGGACAGACACCGAGCCGTACAGCGGGATGGACACGCACGTGCACGTATGTAGGCGCATGCACACGTGAACCCGTGTGCACACCTGCACACGTGTGCGGGCACAATTGCACACCCATGTCCCTCCACGTGTGCACACACACACGTGTGCAGAGGCACAAGCGCACCCGCACTCCCACACACCTCCGTGCACGCGCACACACGCGTGCAGACACGCGTGCACGCCCGGACAGGCTCCCATGCAAAATGCACACGCGTGTTCACACACGTTCGGCCCCCTGGGACGGGGCAGAGCCACCTCTGGGCTGTCTGTGCCCCCCAGACCGGCTGTCAGGGCACTTTGTCCCATGGGTGCAGAGGGAAGGGCGGTAGCTCCACGGGGGCGAGCAAAGTCCGGTGTTCAACCCGCTCCTTTCATCTGCACCGACGTTCCCAGCTCCGGGGGCGTTCCTGCTGGGATATTTGGCCAGGGAACAGCCTGGCACATGCTGCTGCCCGGGGCCGCTGCCCTAGCTGGCCCTGTGGAGCAAATTCCTCCCCGGTATTGATCGCCCTTGCTCGGCCTGCGGGTAACCGGTGGCGGGGGACACCAGTTCCTGCCCCTGGGGACACGGAGGGGACACCGGGTGCAGCCGAGGCGCCCAGAAGCTGATGGTTGGCTGGGAGCAAGGATGGCGTTTCCCTCGTGCCATGGTGCCCCCAGGGATTCTCTGTTGCCTGGGATGGGAAAGGTGCCAGGGATGTGGTCCTGGTGACGTGCTTGGGTCATGCCACCCCGTGTCTGGTGTCACACTGGCCCTGGGGTCCTGCCCCATTTCGCTGCCACCGGCCTCGTTCCTCAGCTTCTGGGTGGGTGGACACCGCTCCTAGAGCTGGCCTCAAGGATCCTCAGGGATCTGGGGACAGCCTGGGGACAATGGGACGTTCAGAGCCCGGTATCACAGAGATCTTTGCCACCCGTGCCTCCTGGCCCACCGCAAACCCTCTTTGCCCCGTGCTGGAGTGCCCCACATCCCTGGCACCGTCCTGAGGACACCCATCCCTCTGGGCATCCCCTTCTGCAGTGCGACCCCCTTGCAGAGCACCCATCTGTGGGGCCGGCGCCGCGGGTAGGGGCTCTCCCTTGTGCCCGGACTCCGACGGGCTCCGGCCCCGGCGCCGCTCGTAGGCACCTCCCTGCCAGCACCGCGGGGCCCATCACTTATTCATGGAGCGGGGAGGTTCGCTCGGCTGCCGGGAGTCTCCGGCAGCAGGAAGGAGCTAACTAGGTCAGGAAGGAGGGCTGGCGGAGCTGCTCGCTGGGTGAGCCCCGCCGCGGCGCCGGGGTGCCGCCCTGGTCCTGCCGCGCCGCCCGCGACACCCCACGCGTCGGGGCGACGGGCGCTGCTCTTGCCCCTCTGCTTTGGGAGAGGGGACGCCCTTGCTGCCGTCCCGGGGAGTGACACGTCCGTCTGTTCATCCGATTCCCCCTTTTCTGGCATCTCGGGCGTCCAAATTGGGCCCCGTGGTGGAGGTGCCACGTGCGCAACGGCGCGCGCAGGGACGTGGCCGGCAAGAGGCCGTGCAATGGCCACGCGAGGGCCACCACCCCGAGGACGCTGCTCCCCTGCTCCCCCGGCCCAGGAGGCCAGAAAGGCATCGGGAACGGCCCAAATCCCGCGGAAAATCCCCAGGCTGCCGGTGGAGCCGTGTCCTGCCTTGCCGCTCTTGCCACCTGCATTAATTATTGATGTTAAAAGCTCTCCCGTAAGCACTGCAGAGGCTCCAGGGCTGGAGGAGGCTCCGCATGCCGAGGTCCCCATGTCACCCATCCACCCCGGCCGGAGGCCGGGAACCGGGAACTCAAAATGCAGCTCCGAGACCCGTGCCCGCTCCTGCTTTGCAGCTGCAAAGGTTTCACGCTCCCCGTCATTTCTTCCTCCCTCCCCTCCTCTCCATCACTCCCCTTTGCCCTTTGCAATGTTCTGCCCTCCTTCGAGTGCTGCAAGGGCAAGCACGAGAGCACCCCGGGGTCTTTACATCCTCGTGAGCCTGGGGCCAGCCCAGGGTGGCAGCTCTTCTGTGGGTGACCCCCCGTCTCCATCGCAAGGTGCAAGCGCGTTGCGAGCAGCAAGCGTTAAAACGAGGGCCGCGGTCCCGCTCGCGACTTGGAGCGAGGCCAGCGGACGCCCGCGGACGTTGCTGGCGCGGAAACGTCCCCAAAACATCTCCAAGCTGCTGAGCGATGCCCGGCTCGGCGGGGCACCGGGGTCCCCCCAACGCTCCGCTGGGCTTTCCCAGCCACGGAGCCGGGCGGGACAAGGGAACGGTTAATTCCGGCCTTTCTCCGCAAGCGATTTGAGGCTAAAAATATCCCTCCTGCAGGCAGCACCATTCCAGGAGCGCACGTCTTGTCAGCCCAACTCGTTGCCTTTTTTGACGGCGATGGAGACGCCGCTCTGGCCGCTCCGCGACCGGCGCCCCGGTCCCTCGGCCCCGGCTGAGTGACGGGCTCCCCTTTGGCTGCGGTGACTTCGGTGTCAGCGGGAGGATGAAAGCCCGAGTCCTGGCAGATCCGAGCGCCTAGACGAGACGCCGGTGAGTTGGGTCTCCGCCGGGACGGGCGCCATCCCTTGCTGGGCGCAAATGCCTCTCCTCTTTTGGGTGGGAAAAGCGGCAGGCCAGCAAAGGGAGGAGGGGACAACTGCAGCTTGGGCCACCTGCCCCCTGAGAAGGCATTGAGGGCTCGGGGACACCGTGGGCATCAAGGTGGAGGTGGAAAGGAGGGTTGAAGCTCTCCTTCATCCCAGCACTCTTCCTCAGTGTCTCCTCCTGGCCCAGGTGCTGGTGGAGGCTCCGTGTCACTCCTTTCCCCTCCGGCGCCTGGTGCTCCCTGGCAGCACCGCTCAGTCCATGGCTTGGCCTGGGTGGCCGCTGGGCTGCGGATACCCGTCCTCCAGCCCTGGGGAGCCCTGAGCATCTCCAGGGCTTCCCTCCTGCAGGTGAGTGCCAGCCTGGGTTAACGTTGTCCGTGTTGCTGGAGGAGCTGCTGGGACGTGGGAGAGGAGATGCTCTCCGTGGTGGCACCTCGTTTGGGACTCTACAAATGAGTCCAAACCAATTGCCCGTTTACACCCTAATGTGCCTCAAGCCTTCATCCCCTGGACTCGCTGCAGTGGCTCCTCGGGCCACCCTGGCCCATCCCCACTGGGAAAAGCTGGTTCCTCTCTCCTTATCAATGGTGTGCAGGGACATCTGTGCGTGGTCGGCGGCAGGGCTTCAACCACTAAAGTGCACCGCACACATGTACCATGTCCCCTTATCAGTGCTTTGGCACATGCGGCTTGGACCTCCTCACCCTTTTGGCTCCTTTCCCTTGACCGGATGGGTTTCTTCCGTGTCCTCGCTCCTTGTTTCGCATTGCTGGAGTGCAAGAAGAGGGCTGGAAATGATCCGATGCAAAGCAGGGCAGATGCCTCCAGCTCCAGGCAAGTGGCTCTTGCAGCCTCAAGCATCAGTCCCAGGCGCTCCAACTCTTTGCTTGGAGATGCATGGAGCTCCTTGCATGGAGGGAAGCAATGCTGGAGAGCAGACACCCTTTGAGCCCAGGACCATTGAGATGAGCCCCAGGGAGGTGGTAAAACCTCCTTTCCCCTCCGGAGCTTCCAGGGATGGGATCCCACCTGCCCTTGGAGCAACTTTGGCTGCCCAGGACGCCCGGGCCCCTGCGCATCATCCCTGGCAAGGGCCAAGGTCCAGGTCAAGGTGGTGCTATCAGGACCTCTGCTATTATTAGCCCCCTCTCGCCCACGTCGGCAGCTCATTAAGTTTTTCCCGTTGTGGTAGCGGATGTGGGTCAACGCTTGAGGTTTCACTGTTGGTATTTTTTTTCTGTCTTTTTCTTTTTTTTTTTTTTGTAATTTCCTCTTCAAAACACATGCGTTTCCTCCCCGCCTGCTGACGACAGATGCCGCCGGGGGCTGGCGGGACGCCGCGGCCGGTGGCCCCCGCGCAGACGTCCCCAGCGCTGCGCGGTGAGTGCTGGCGCGGGGACCCTGCGGGGCGCCCGGAGCTTCGCGTGGGGCAGAGGAGACGGCCCCGCTCGTGGGGTGCCGATGGGGGCTGTGGAGGCAGCGGGGAGGCCTGGAGCGCGGTGGGAGCGGGGCAGGGAGCGGGGCAAGAGCTCAAGGGGCTGTCGGGGAGCAGGTCGGTGGTGGCAGAGGGAAGGGGTGGCACTGGGGTGCACCGGGGGTGCATAGGATGGATGGCCTGGGTGCCGCGGCCCCTTGCTGGGCTCTGCAAAGCTGCTGCCCCCCAACATCTCCCCCGTGGGGCAGGGGGGTGGTGGCTTTTATGTGGGGTGAGGGCATCTCCGTCCCCCTCCTGCACCCCCGGCTGAGGTAGGCGGTGGCCCCCGTGCTGCTGGATGGGTCCCCTTGAAGGCCACCCTGTCCCCAACCTGGGGCCCGGGGAAGTCCAGGCCTGCTAGGACGCGCTGGGGACCTCTGCTCTGCGAGGCGCCTCCTGGGACCTGCAGCCCGTCCCGCATCCTGCCCGGGGCTGCTCCGGTGGGAGGCGAAATGGGGAAATGGTGACAAGGAGGCGCCCTGCTCGCAGCCTCCCTGCGCCGGGGACTTCCAGCGCGGCTGCGGCCCGGTGTCACCGAGGCCCCCGGGGAAGGGACACGGGGCCGGGTCTCGGCGGCTTTGTGCAAGGGGCAGCGTCTTGGCTGAAGGGCTCCCAGTCTGCTCCGGGTGCTGCTGTTGCTCCGGCACCCGTGGGAATGCACAGGGCAACGCTCACGGGGACACATGGCGAAATGTGGGGGACACAAGGCTCTCGCGGGGACACAGGGCTCTCTGCAACCCTAGAACACAGGGCACAGGCTGTGTCCAAGGGGGTTTTGGAGCTCTCCAGAGAAGGAGACTCCACAGCCTCTCTTGGCAGCCTGTGCCAGGGCTCTGTCACCCTCACTGTTAAGGAATTTTTTTCCTTAAGTTCCTGGGGAGCTTTCGGTGCTTGAGTTTGTGGCCGTTCCCTCTAGTTCCATCAGTGGCCACCACTGCAAAGAGGCCGCCCCGTCCTCCTCACTGCCTCCCTTGAGGTATCTATAGACACTGCTCAGGTTCCCCCTCAGCCTCCTCTTCCTCAGGCTCAACAGCTCTCCCAGCCTTTGCTCACAGGGCAGATGCTCCAGACCCCTGACCATCCTCGTAGCCCCGCACTGGGCTCTCCAGCAGCTCCATGTCCATCTTGTCCTGTGAGACACGGAGTCCCTCACCCCATGCCCATGAATCCTGCTTGCGTTCGGGCTGGGAACCGGCATCTTGTCAATGGTGCAAGCACGGGCTGGGGGCTCCTCTCCCTGCTGCAGGGTGCTCCGGAAAGGCCCCCGGCGCCGCGGGCCATGGAGGGCGCGTCGGTGCTCAGCCCGTCCTCGTGGGAGAAGCGGCGCGCGTGGGCCCGGCGGAGCCGCTGCTGGAGAACCACGGCGGCGGCGGAGGAGGAGGAGGAGGACGGCCCCGAGCTGCAGCCGCCCCACCTGGACGACGTCTTCCTCGAAGGTCGGGGGGCCCGCGTGCACGCGCACGTGCTCGTGCACGGGTGTTGTGTTCGGCGTGCGCATCCGCGCCCCTGGGACGAGGATGCATGCGCTCACATGCAAGCGGAGTGCACGCGTGTGCATGCGTGTGCACATCTCGTGCATGCATGTGGCCACATGTGCTCACGTGTGCGTGCAAATGGATGTAGGAGCACACGTGGGTGCATGTGTGCAGGCAAATGGGTGAGAGTTTCAGGGTCCACATGCAAGCATGTGTGGACCCATGGGTGCACGTGTGTGCAGGCAAATGGGTGAGAGTTTCAGGGTCCACGTGCAAGTATGTGTGGACCCATGGGTGCATGTGTGTGCAGGCAAACGGGTGAGAGTTTCAGGGTCCACATGCAAGCATGTGTGGACCCATGGGTGCACATGTGTGCAGGCAAATGGGTGAGAGTTTCAGGGTCCACGTGCAAGCATGTGTGGACCCATGGGTGCATGTGTGCGGGCGTGTGGGCTGGCACGCTTGTGCATGCAAATCTGCAAAGTGTGCCCATGCCTACGAGAAAAAGGAACAGAGCAGGTGCACATGTGTGTGTGCGTGTTTTCTGCTTCTAGAATACCAGAAATCTTCCCCAGAAAAGTTTAATTTTCCACAAATAACTGCATTTCTTTGGGAAATTGCAATCCCCACCACCGCAGCCTGGTTTCTCCACGGGTAAATCCTCCAGGTGGGACTGGTGGCTCTGCAGACACCCGGATTCAGTCCTGGTGGCAAGGAGACCTGGGTGCAGCTGGTGCAGACGGGAAAGCAATGTATTCCAGGGGCATGTGATGCCTTAGTGCTCTTCCAAGTGTTGTGATTTTCCAAGATTTTGAAGAAATGCAAGAAATAACAGCCTGGAGCCCTCGCTCTCTCTGAAGTTTCCTTGTCTCCGCTCTCTGTGCCAAGCCCAATGTGCGATGGGCTGGATGCAGCACCACAGAGCAGCCTGCTGTTGGTGGGAGGCTATGGGAGATGCTGAAGGATGCAACCCGTCTTGGATCGCTGCTCCTCATCGTCCCAGGTTGTCTCACGGATCGTTCTTGTTCCCTGCAGGGAGCTCCTCCAGCAAGATCGAGACGTGGCTGCAGGAATGCGGGTGAGCCGACCAGGCGTGGGGGGCACAGCCCCATACGGGCACGGGCCCGCCCCACCCCAGCGTTGTCCCCGTCCTCTCAAACCGCCCCACACCTCGGTTGGGTGCTCTGGGCGTGGGGACAGGCCGCAGCGGGGCAGGGGGGACCAGGTGCCGCCGAGGGAGAGCGAGAACGGAGAATAACTTGAGTTCTGCTCCAGGTCGTCGGTGGAGATGGTGCCGGAGGAGCCGGGCTTGCCGGGAGCCTGCGGTACGTAGGGGTTGCCGTGGGGTGTGGATGGGGTGGCTCGTGGTCCTCCCCAAAGCCCACCCAGCTCGTGGGGGCTGCGCAGGGCAGCGGGAAGGGACCCTGGGTTGCCCCTGGCTCCATGGGGAGCACCAAAGGTGGCAACTGATGCTGCCCCCAGCTCCCGAAACGCCCCGCGCTTCTCTGCCCCTCTCCAAACCGTGCTCTCTTGCAGGGTGCGGGACCAGCTTTGAGGACGATCTGACGCTGGGCGCTGAAGGTACCAGCAGCCCTGGGCTCCTTGGAAGAGCAGGGCACAAACCGGGGCAGGACGGGTGATTCTGAGTGCGTTCCATGAGACCTGGCCACCACCAAGCAGGGAGGGACACCTTGCTCTGGAGAGGAGAGTCTGCTGGGACACATGGGACGCACCGGGCTGTGGGAAAGCTCCATCTCACTCCCTGCTGTTTCTCCTCTTCCTTTGTGCAGCTCTTCTGCTCTCGAGGAATGACAAGGCTGTGGGCAGGTAGGATTTTGGGGCAGGTTGAGGGCCGTCCCGCTCTCCCCATCCCCGTGCACCCACAGCACCCCCTCACTGCTCCCTTTGGGCAGCCTGGGTGTCCGGTGCAGCCCCGTGGTGCCACCAACCCTTGTCCCTTGCACCTCGCAGGGCCTCTGTGGGTCCAAGTCCTTGAGCACCAGTGATACCCACCCTGCTGCCCACTTCCCACGGCAGGTTGTCCCCATCCACGGCGGCACCCACGACGTTGCCTCTTGGGCACAGAGCTCCGCCGGACAAACACCTCCACCTCGGGCACAGCGTGGCCTCCAGCGTCCTCTCCAGCATCACCAACAAGACCAGCTCCAGGTAGGACCCCGGTTCTTCCTCCAGGCAGGGTTTGGGGCAGGGAGCAGCAGATGAGATCCCTGCGCCGGTGGGAACCTCGTCCGGGTGCTGAGCCGGAGCTGCTGCCTCCTCAGCATATCCGAGGTCCTGGAGTGGTGGCAGGCGGATGCCGAGGAGATTCTCTACAACCTGGGCTTCGTGCAGAGTGAACCGGAGGACGTGGCCCGTATCCCAGCGCGCTTCTTCTCGGCGCCCTCGCAGGCCAAGGGCATCGACTTCCATCTCTTCCTGAGGTCCCAGGTGCAGCGCATGGAGATGGAGGATCCCTGCCTGATGCTGGCCAGTGAGTGACACACAGCGGGCCCTGGGCACCAACTGATGGGGACAGCCTGAAACCTCACCCTCGGTAGCAGAACCGAGGTTGTAGAGTAGGAGGTCGGACTTCAATATTTGGCCTCCTCCATGACATGTCCTAGAAGAGCGCTCGTGGTGGGCGTTACGGACGTGGGAGGCAGCAGGAGATAGCGGTCATCATCTAGCCCAGTCCAACCCCCTGATCTTTGGAGATCACCTGCTCCGTCCTTACTGCAGCCCCACAGCCCTGGGGGGCTCCCAGTATGGGGTAGCTGCAAGCGAGGGGCACCGGTGGCTTTGGGCAACCCCATGGCCCTGCCGCGCATCCCTCACCGGCACCGTCCCGGTGGTTTCCAGGTCGCTTCCAGCAGGTCCAGGCGCTGGCTGCTACGGCCGACGCTTTCTTCTGCCTCTACTCCTACGTCTCCAAGACGCCGGTGCAGCGCATCAGCCCTGCCCGCCTCGCCTGGGCTTGCTCCGACATCCCCGACGTCCGCGTCACCCCCGCGTCGCCGCGCGCCGTGTCGCCCGCCGAGCGCCTCAAGCAGGCGGTGTCGAGGATGTGCCTGTACACGGCGCCGCATCCCGGCGCCTTGGGCCGCGTGGTGCAGGAGGTGGTGGAGCGCGCCCGGGGCGAGCGGTTCTGCTCCAGCCCAGCTGCCACCGAGCGCCTGCGAGGGGCCACCGCGGAGATGCCCTCGGGGGCATCGCGGCCACGAGCGCTGGGACCGTCCTCGGGGTCGCGGACGGCGCCCGCGTGTCCCCAGGGTGGCCGGGGGCCCGTCCCGCGCTGCTGCCGCCGAGGGGAGCGTGTGTGGCCACCAAGGTCCAGCCCACCGGGGACACCGAGCGGCACCTCGACGGGACGTGCGGAGCGGCCCTGTGCCCACTGCCAGGGCAGTGGTGACGGCGCGGGAGCGGTGGCTCCTCCGTGGGCTCAGCGGGCCGAGGGTGCTCCTCATCCCTCGGGAGCAGAGGACAACCCGATGGGCCCTGCGGCCACACGGGATTGTGGCGCCTTGTCCCCCAGACCGGGCTGTGCAGCCACCGTTGCCAGCTGGACAGGGGACACCCCCAAGCAGCCAGCGGGGCCGGGAACCCAAGAGGACTCTGGTTTTGGCTCTGACTCCTTGGGGACGTCGCCTTGGGCCAACGCAGCAGCCCAGCGCGGCCTAAGCAAGATCCCGGCTCTCTGCGCAGCTTGTGCCCCTTGCCCAGACGAGCCAAAACCCGTGGGCGGAGGGGGTCAGCGGAGAAAGGGGCAGCCGGGCACGTGCCACCCAAGGGACACTGCCTGGAAGGAGGAGGATGTGCCAGGGCTGCAGGTGCCGGGGACCCCGTTGCCCCCCAGTCCCAGCTGGTCAGAGATGCGCTCCCACGTGCACGTGGAATCCTTCGAGATGGAAGAGGTGGGTGACAGCGGGACGATGCTTGGATGTCCTCGGTGGGGTCTCCTGTGCTGTGGGGACCCTCGGGGCTCTGTACAGAGCTGTAGGGTGGACCCCAAGGCTGGAAGAGCATGTGCATGGGTGCAGAGAGGAGCAGGCAATTGGGGAAGGGGCAGGGAGGAGGAAGGGGTGCAGGGGGCTCTGTGGGACCCTTTGGCTGCTGGAAAACCCAGGGTAAACCGAGAAGATCTGGAGCAGCCAATGTCCCTGGCGCGTTGCTAATGATTCAGGCTTCCAGGGTCTGAATGATTTAGAGCCTCCGCCGGAGCCTGTTCCAGGAGGGAGCACGTCAGCCCGCTGCGGCGCGCACGCTCGCACCCGCATGCTCCTGCACGCTCTCCAACGTGCAACCGCGGGCACGGCTCTGCGCGTGCACTAGTTCGCCTTTGCGCGTGCACGGGCACCCCTACGCTTGCAGGCGGAGCAGGGGTGCGCGCTGCTGCGCTCCCGTGCGCGCCTCCCAGCCTGTCCCTGCAGCCCCCGTCCTCACTGCGCCCCGGTGTGTCTAATCTGAAGGTCCTGAGCGCCGGCGAGGAGGATGCCGGTGCCCACGAGGAAGCGGGTTGTTCCCTCGCTCCGTGCAGGACCATCCGGAGAGGTAAGCTGTAGGATATCTCCGTCTCTTCCCCCCCAGCCTGTGCAGCTCCCACGTGCAGAGCTTGCCCTGCTCCATGGCTGTGTGCTGGAGCCCTGGAACCCCACGAGCACCCCGGCGGGTGGCCGGGCCATCCCTGCCATGCGCTCCTTGCCACTTGGTGTCCTCTGCGTCCTAGGTTTCATGCTGCATGCCAACAGCGGCCGATCCGACAGCAGCGGCTTCGTGGAGGAGCTGGTGGCCACCGTGCCGCCTTCTGTCCCGCTCCACGGCCCCACCAGCCTCACGGTGCCCCAGCTTGGGACCCTCCAGGTGCCAGGAGGCCATGGGGACCCTTGGGACACAGGTTGCCCCTGGCCACGACTCCAGCGCGACTAGGAGCTGTGGATGGGTCGTATCTGGGGCAGGAAAGATCATAGCACTGCACTTCCAACATGAGGACACAGGGGCTGAGCACAGCGTGTGCACCCGTGTGTGTGTGCGTACACGTGTGTGTGCATGTGTGTGTGTGCACATGTGTGTTTGCACATCAATGTATGCATGTGGGCGTGCACGTGTGTTTGCACGTGTGTGTGTGCACATGGGCATGCATGTGTGTGTGCATGTGTGTGCACACATCAGTGTATGCATGAGTGTGTGCACGTGTGTGTGTGCACATCAGTGTGTGTGCACGTGTGTTTGAATGTGTGTGTATGCACATGTGTGCTCAGCAGTGTATGCATGAGTGTGTGTGCACATGTGTGTGTGCATATCAGTGCATGCAAGTGTGTGTTTGCACATGTGTGCATGTGTGTGTGCACGTGTATGTGCACATCAATGTATGCATGTGCATCTGTGCACATGTGTGTGTGCACATGTGTTTGCACGTGTGTGCATGTGTGTGTGCACAGCAGTGTATGCACATGCGTGTGTGTGTGTGACGATGCACCAAGTACCTTGGCACCATGGACCTTCTGACTCAGGATCTCTGCTCAAATGGCACTTGTGTCCCTGCTCCTCCTGGCCTGCCAGGTGCCACGAGGCCACCACGGCCCAGCGGGGGCCAGCAAGGGGACAGGGGCACCTTGGTGGGAGCTGGAACAAGAGGAAAGGAGTGGGGATGTCTCCCCTGCCCTGGTTTTTTGGGGGGCCTCATTAGCACTTTGGAAACGGGCTGTTGTGCGCGCACTTTGTAACACTAGGATGGAGGCGAGAGTCAGCAGCACCCTGGAAATAAAATTCCCAAGGGGAAAATGGTGTCTGAGCCCCTTCCTGGAGCTGATGGGGGGGTCTTGAGGCTGAGGGTGGGGGATATGGTGCAGACATGGCCCTGCTCTCCTTGTCCAGGGGTCTCGGATGATCTGGGGTCTTCTCCAGAAGTTTTGCGCCTAGTCCTTGCAGTGCTCCAAGGGGTTGTGACGTGAGGGCAGGATGTCCCCGCTCAGCCCGCGGTCTTCCCTGGGACAGAGGAGCCCCGTGGGGCTCCCAGCTTCCCGGGATGCAGATCTGCTTCCCGGTCCCGTTCCCGCGGGAATGGTTACTTGGAGATCCCGGGCAGGGTGCGGAGCGGCGCTGGGGCCTCTGAGCACCTCAGGGACACGCTGGGCCGGGCTGGGGTGCGGCACAGCACGGAGCTGCGCTTTGGATGTGACTCTAAGTCTCTCCAAGGGGCTGCTGGACGGGATCTTTTCACTCGCCTCTTCTCTCACCCCTCCTAACTCTCCCTTCTGTTGCCTTATCTGGGTATTTTACAGCTCCAGGCCCGCTCTTCATCTTCCTGTTACCTTATCTTTACAGCCTGTCTGTTCTTCCTCTCCTCGCGAGCCGGCTGCTCGAACAAAACTGCAGCTGATGATGCTGCGCGGCGGTGAGAGCTGCCTCTTCCCTTAACCCCTCTGCGGCTGCGCCCGCCGCTGCCTCGGCACGTTGTCCTGGATTTAATGCCGCTCCCAAGGGGAATTCATCGCGTTCCTGGTCTGAATTTCCACCCTGGGCACCACAAGCCAAACCTGAGGCAGGGCAAAGGCGGCAGCTCTGCTTTTTGGGTGGCTTTGCCCCTAGCTTCCATACCCCACGGAACAGGGAATTGGCACACGGGGTCCGCTGGGATCCCCTCCCGCCCCGTGGTGCCACAGAGCCCTTCCAGAGATGGGGCGATGTTGGGGGGATCAGCATTCCCTACCACCAGCCCCCAAACCCAGTTCCCCTTCTCGTGCCCTTGCACTGCTGGAAACTCTCCCAAGACCCCTGGACCACCTCCTCACGCCCCTGGCTCCGTCCCGGCCTTGCACGGGGTGCCCGTCCCCTCCAAACCACCCACACGGCCCAGGACCAACCACCAGCCCTCTGTCCCCCCGTCCCCCTCCCCAGGGACCAGCTGGCATCGCCCTGCACTGCTGCCGAGGCACCAAGTCCCCCTCGCTGCCCACCGGGATGCTCCAGCACGGGGGTCCCCGGGGACGCAGCGCCCTGCAGAACGTCGGCGAGCCCCCATCCAAAGGGTCTGGATCCCAGCGAGAGGAGGGAGGGCCCCAGGGCGGAAGGAGGAATGAAGGAAAGAAGGAAAGTCCCGAGGGATAAACAAACCCCCGGGACTTCCCTGCGGAGAGCAGCCAAGGAGAGGATCAGCCCGGATTATCCGCGCGGTCCCCGCGGCACCAGGTCTGGCTTGAGCAGCCAATTGTGCCCTTGCCACAGGTCCCCTGGGTGCCGTGTCCGACCTGCCCGGCTGCTCTGTGCTGGGGGGACAGGGACCCCAGGCTCCGTTTTCTCCATCTCTCCACCACGCGCAATGGGATCCGCGTGGGATCTTCTGGATAAATAGAGCCACCCGCCTCGGCAGCCCCTGCTGCTTGGACCTGGCTTTGCTGAGCTGGTTCAGAGCATCCCGAGGCTGGGCTGTAAGGCAGACTGTGGGACTGACGACCCTTTGGGAATTGGTCGGCATTGGGATGGGGCATAAGATGAACAGAAACGTCTTAATTCAGCTTTGCTGTGGAGCAGTATAAAATAGGAGCCTCTGTTTCGTTAAATTTCAGGTAAATGTTGAAACCCTTGGTGGTTTAGAGGCCTGAGCTGGGGGGGTTAAGCCAAGCTCTGGACCTGATGAATTAGCCTAGCAGGATGGAATACGTTGTAAACGATAAATCATAAAAATGCATAGTTGAACTGATCCCTCCGTGCTTATAAATGTGGGAAAGGCTCCTCGGGGGAGTCTGCTGCCCAAAACCTGCCTGGGAGCAGGGCGGGCACCGGTGCCCTCCACGTCTCCGCTCCGTCCCTCCTCAAGGACACGCAGACGCGCGGGAGCGTCACGGAGCCGGTCCAATCCCAGCCCTGCAGCCTCTTCACGCTGGATATTTTGAGGTTTTCCTAATCGAGCCAGGAGCCCAGCTGCGACCCGGGTTTTGCTTGGGGGCTTCTTGGCTTCAAAGAGCGCCGTGCATCCGGGTGCCTGAAATCCCACCGCAGGGCAGAGTTAGGCATGTGCTGGGATTAATCCCTCGCTCCCGTTCCCATCGAGGTCGGAGAGATCCCTCCCCGGGTGTCTTGGATGGTGGGGAGCGCCAAAAACCTTAATATCCAGGCAAATAGGGTGACACAAATCCTCCCGCGGGCGCTAGGCGGGACAAATTAATGGGAAATAAGAAGAATTTGCTCTCTGTCTCTGCAGCGGAGACACAACAAAGGCTCTGTCTGATAGTGCATAGGCCAGACAGCATCCCAGCGTGGGCTGGGAGCTGTGTCGGGGAACAGGAACGGCGAGAGCTTTAAGCATGAAAATGGATAGACGTGGTCTTATCTGGGTTCCCGGCGTGATAGGCGCTCACAAACAGGCCGTGTAATCCTCAGGACCCTGCCCGAGCGAGGACAACGTGATCTTGTAGATTTTAGACTGAAAAAAAAGACCCAAGATTGTGCGAAGGAGAATCTTGATAGTGGTTTAAAATCTGGAATAAACTGCCCACAGGCTGGCAAGGAAAGAACGTGGGGCTCTTGCTCACCTTGAGGATCGGGAAGCGGCTCGGCTGTGCCGTAGGAACACCTTTGTATGGGGAAGGGAGCACTGCTTGGCATGGCAGAGAAGGAAAATAAGGTCTGCAAAGCACGCATGTCATAAAATCATGCTTTTATGGTAAGGAAAGGGTTGATAAAACACGAGGTCCAGCTGCCCATGCAGGCAGGCTCAGCCTGCCCGAGCGTCTCCTCTGCGGCCCCGTCTCCATCCCTTGAGCATTGCTCCTGACAGCCCGAGCCGGGGATCTGCCGTCACGACCTCCGCGAAGCCTTCCCCGACGTTGCCTCTGAATTGTTTTCCCGCTGCTTAAGTCAGGGCACATAGCCCCGAGGCCTGAAACGGCTCGGCATAGATGCCGCCCTGCGCGCCCGCGGCGAGCGCTGCCCGCGGCGAGCGCTGCCCGCGCCGGCGCCGGTCACGCTACGCTGCCTTCCTCCTCGCGAGGAGGAGCTCGTCCCGTCCCCGGGACGTGCCTGGTGCAGGGCTGGACCGCTCGGGCGCCTGCTTTTCTCCGTGTCAGAGGAAGACAAGCTCCAAATGGGATGCGCGCCTCGGCTGTCTGCGGAGACGTGACGCGAGCGCCGGCCCGCGCTGCCTTCCAGGAGGGGGTTTGTTTGCCAAGCGGCGCGTGGAGATTATTCATCTGCATGCCTGCCATGCACAGCAGCCTTCGCTTCTCCCCGCAGAGCTCTTGATGCTCCACTTGCATCTGGATAGCTTGTTTTTATCCCCCGCCTCGTTTCGCTCAAGCCCCTCTCCTTGTCCTCAGAGCATCAAGCCCCATTTGGTTCCGTGATCTCTGTAATCCTGAGCTCAGAGTGCGTCCCAAAATGTGGGTGGACTCTCCCAAGGGGTGAGGGGTGCTCTCTGTCCCACTCAGGGCTCAAACACCGAGCTGGGTTTTGCTCCCATGAGGACTGTCCTTGTCCATGTATGACCCGCTGCGCTGCATCCAGCTGCCCAGGCTGGTCCGTCCCACGCTCATCTCGCATGCACTGAGTTTTCCCTCATTCCAAAGTCGTCATGAAGAGCCCAGCGCCATCTCCACCACCTCCTCCTCTGCACAAGGAGAAAGCCAGCAGGCCGCCTTCACACGGGCCCTTCTTGCCAAGGCTCCGCGCATCCCCTTGCTCCCTCTTCCTTGCCAAGAAGCGAGAGATAAAGTGATCTTAGTTACTGCTGCAAAATGGGGACACGGCCCACGATGACCCCAGAAAGGTCCATGGCCAAAGGGAGCTGCGTACAAGACCGAATGCTTTTCGGCAAGGTAATTAAGTCAGGTAGTAAAATACACTATTAGTTTACTGCTCGCGCACTGCATGTCTGCAGGAGGGCTGCAGGAGCTGGGTACTCAGGTGGACTCCATCAGCGGACCCTGAAGTTTCCTGGGGTGCTGTGGAGTGGACGGTGGGGCTGCAGAGAGCGTGGGGTGGTTCTGGGGCACGCTGGGGTCTACGGAGTGAGCGGGAGCGCTGGAGGTTTGCTGGGGATGGGCGCAGTTAGAGCAGCATGGATAATCCCGGATAATCCTCCCCCTGGCTTGCTGCCTAGGCACGTCTTCCCACACCTGGGGCCCCTCTGTGAACGTGGCTGTGGATCCCCCAGGCCCTTCCCACTCACCTGGAGGCTTCAAAAGGCAGGGAGCAGAGCCCGCTCTCAGCAGCTCTCGCTGCTGCCCGTGACTCCTGTGTGAAACCCTCCGCCGAGGAACCATGAAGCTTCGGCTCGTCCTGCTGCTGGCAGGGCTTGCCTGCAGCCTGGGTGCTGAGTGTGAGTAGGGCAGGTGCCCCGGAGGGACGTCGGGTGGCCCTGGGGAGCTGGGCACCCTAAGCACCTTCAGGGTGGCGCGTGGAATAAAGGGACTTTGGTGGGAAGGGGCCCCAGGAAAGAGATCAGCAAGGGCTTCCTGCACTAGGAATTTGGCTCTGGGATGAGGAACTGGGGGCTCTTCCAGGGAGGGACCGATCATCCCAAGATCACCCCTGCCTTGGTGTGTGTTGAAGGCATCCATCCCCTCTGCAGGTCCTTCCTGGTCCCCCAAAGAAATCCTTGTCCTGTCAAGCTCCATCCTTTCCCTGCACTCCACTTTCTGCTCTCCTGCCCATATTTGAGTTGAGTCCTTCCCATGACCCTTCAGAAGCGGGTGGGTTTGGGCAGGCTTGGAGAAAGCAGCAGGACCTCTCCCGTCACGGTGAGACCCTGCCTAGGTCTGCAGTTTTGCTCCTCTTCCACCCACAGTTGCTGCTGCTGAGACGACTACTGCGGACTCTGGTAAGCTGGACGTCCTGATCTCCTCCCCGGGGTCTGGTGGCCGGGCTGCAAGGCAGAGGTTTTTCCTGGAAATGTAGGAGGTTGCACCCCACTGGTCCTCCCCTTGTTCCGGAGGTCGTCTCCCTTCCAGCAGGTGACTCAAGCTCCTGCATCCCACTCTTTCTTCCAAGGCGCAGAGGCATCATGGATTCATGGAGTGAAGTCCACGGTGACACGAAGCCCCAAGAGATGAGGCAGTGTTGGTCTCTACACTGCCCAGAGGGGACCGAGGCACTGTCAGGCTATGGGGTGGCTGCTGGTTGATGCACATGTTCTTATTGCACTTGTTGAGGTTGGCCCTGGGCAGGAGGGTCTGCACAAGGGCAAGAGGGGTCCAAGCCAAGAGCTTTTGCAGGTGGAAGGACTTGTGGAGGGGGCCCAATGAGGAGTTAGCTCCCCACTAACTGCACTTTGGGGAGTTGAGGGAACAGCATTTCCTTCTGCAGGTGACGGTGTGTTAGCCAACGCTCCCCAAGGAGCCTTGGTGGATATTGCTGATGTGGTGGAGAGCATCCTGCGATCCGTGGGCGACACCCTGGCCGGGCTGACGCGGCTGCTGTTTGGGGGAAGTCAAAGTGAGTGGGGAAGGCGGGCGGGAAGAGGAGAGCTTCGGCAGGAGGGGTTCGGGCCACCAGCGGGGACTGCTGGCGAAAGCAGCTCCTGCTCCTGTCTCTTCTGGGTGGTGGGGGAGATGTTAGCCATGGGTGTCGGGAGACAGCTCCCAACTGGATCCACTTCGTCCCACGTGGGTATTCCCACGAGGGACAAAGCACCCACCACAGGGCAACCGTAGGGTGATCATGGACTGCCAGATCTCACCTCTTCTCTGTCCTCTTTCAGGAAACTAAAGGGCAACCAGCGCAGTAAGTATCTTCCTTTCCAAGGTAACCCCACCAGGGCCACAAGGTGCCCGTTCTCTGGTGCTGACACTGCCCAGGGCCTTGGGTTTGGGTGCAGGGGTGCTGGGGAGGGCAATGGGAAGCCTGGCCCGGGCTCAGGGTGCTGGGGCAGTTGAGGAGTTTTCACTCCGTTGATCTTCTTCCACTCCTGTTCCAAGAATCGCGCACCCAAACCTTGTGATAGCTCCACCAAGGGTCTTCTGAGGATGAATATGTAATGGAAACTTGTCTTAGGCCAGAGCTGGGAAGGCTTAGTCTAAGCGAGATATGGGGCAATGTCCTACCATGGAAGGAGCCCCTCCATGGTGCCCGCTCCAAATGGGTCTTGGGGTTGACTCTGCCTTGTGCCTCCCCCTTCCAGGCATCCCCTGGCACAGCAGCAAATGCAGCTCCCTAATGTGGGTCTCATTGAATCTCAGGTGCTGGCGTCCATCGGCTCCTCCCGTGGCTCTTCTTGCTTGGGATCCAAGGTTCTGCATGCCTATCACCCATGGCCAGATTTACCAATAAAGCAAAACTCAAACTGCAGTGTGTCTTCTCCTTCCTGGCCTGTGCCTGCCCGTGACCCGTGGCCATAAGGGTCTGAAAGGCAGCTCCGTTGCCCTCAGCCATGCAGTTCTTCCCTAGGATGTTCCTGCAGTCTCATAAATCCTCAATTTCCTAACTTTGGCTTATAGACTTCCACCAGTTTAGGGCTTTTTTTTTTTTTTTTTTTTTTTTTTTTTTGCTTTGTTTTTGCTTTTGTTGGGTTGATGTGTGTGTACATTGTGCAGACATGTAATGCGGGTATATGTTGGTGTACCATGAGTGCACGTGTGCATGCACAAGCGTGAGCGGACGTGCGTATCCTGCTGGATGTGTGCACAAGGATGTGCACGGGCTGGCAGTTCCTAGGGAGCACTCCGGGACACAAGGCAGACCTCATTAGCTCCAGACATGGGCCGGTCATGAGGGAGCTGCTAGTGATGCCGAGAGACCAGGAACTGCATCCTGGAGCATCCCACGACTGCTCTGAAGAAACAGGACATGGTCACAGAATCACAGAATGTTCAAGGTTGGAAGAGACCTCTACAGATCATCTAGTCCAACCTTCCTGCTCCAGCAGGGACACCTAGAGCATGTGCTCATCCCATAGCATCCAGATGGGTTTGGAAACCTCCAGAGAAGGAGACTCCACAGCCTCCCTGGGCAGCCTGGGCCAGGGCTCTGTCACCCTCACAGTGAAGAGGTTCCTCCTCACCTGGAGATGGAACCTCCTGTGTCACCACTGCCCCAGTCCTGCCCTCTCACAGCAGACTCAAAGGTTGCCCAGGGGAGCAACTTTCAAGCTGCCTCCACTCTGTTAGGATCTGGTTTTCTGCAGAAAGGGCAGGACTCGGGTGGACATATCCCCTAAGTGAGGGGCTGCATTCCCTGGGTAGATAGGTCTAGTCCATGGTGTGATCCCGCTGCCAAACGGAGACATCTGTTTTGAACGAGCTGGTTTTCCTCCCCTTGATCAAGGCTTTGACTCGAGTGCCCGCATGGGGTGGCTGGTGCCAGCTGAGAACCAGAGCTCCTCTGGTTGCTGCTCTGCAGGGAAAACGTCATCCTGCACCCCAGCTGCCGCATGTGCAGGTGCCCCAGGGACCTCGAACAGCTCTGAGAGCACCTGGGTCTGCAGCAGCTCCAGTGGGGGCAGATAACAACTCCCATGGTTGCACCTATAGATATCTAAATGAAGATGTCAGGAGCTGATCTACCCCCACATTCCGATAAGCACTTATCAGGCATGGGGGGAGGAAAGGATTGGGGTGGGGGTTGCAACCCGTGTTTTGAGGGCTCTGTGCAGTGTGGGCCTAGCATAATGGTCCTAGGACACCCACCCGTTTTGCAAGCCCCAGGTCTGCAGTCCTCATCTGGCACTGAAACTACCCCCTGCTTTCCAAACCCTCTGGGACCTCACCAGCTCCATGGCTGCAGCTGTGTCCAGCTGCATCCAGCTGTGTCTTCGGGCGGAGAACTGAGCACCAAGAGGAGAGCAAGACGCTCCTCCACCCTCACGATCCACCGGTTGGGTGGTTTTCTTGGTCCTGGGGAAGAGCAGTGTTCAGGATGCCACTTCTGTCCTTTGCAGGAGCCTTCAGCACCGCAGCATGACCCACTGCAACCCACCGGGACCTGAAGGTTCACAGGACGTTTAGGGCTGAACGCAGGACGTGAGGAAAGGGTTGATGTGTGCTGGCTTTGGTCTATGGTTTGGACCGTTCTTCTCTGCTTGTTTGAGGACCCTGCCTGTCTAACCGCAGCAGATAGAGAAGGTCTCCCAGAAAAGAAAGAGGATGGGAGACACTTGGGCTGTGAAAGAAGGAAAAGCTTGGAGCACAGCTTCTCCCTAGAGCTCAAACAGGGGCATCCCCTGTCACCCAGGGGGGCATCTCGGCCTCGATCCCAAATTTAGGTGCATTCAGGGCATCGTTTGCTTCCAGGGATAACCTGCAATCTCCAAGCTCACCCTGTGGGATGCTGCTGCTCTTCCAGGGGCAGATTTAGGAAAGGCTGGGGTTATCCGCAGCCGCTTGTTCCTGCAGAGCAGATCTGAGCCCAAAACCCCTGCTCCTTTCCCGGGCCTCCCTCGCTGCGAGTCTCCGCCTGGCCCCAATCCAGCTCCTGGAGCAACATTTGCTCCTCAGGAGCCTCCATCCTAGCAGCCACGTCCAGCAGGACACTGACCCCAAGCGAGGCTCAGCTGGACCAAAAACGAGGCACAGGCCCCTCCGCGCTCTCCAGGACTGTCCCCGGACACATGGATGGAGAAGGGTCCATGTGGGGGACCCACATGCGCAGCACAGCGGGTAGCTCTGGCGCCCGGGGCCACGCTCGTTCCTGGAGCCCGCTTGCCTAATTCAGTGCGGTCCCAGTGCCAGGGTCCCCTCCCTCCCGGATGCCTTGGGGTAATTTTCCTTCCTGGAATTTCCATCTCATTAACCCGGCGCGTTAGTTCCCAGGGCTCTTCCCACCCCTCTCCGATCAGCACCTGCTCCCTTCATAAGGCAGCGGGAAGCGGGGACCGAGCAGGACCTCTCCTCCGGGTCCCTGCGGTGGCGCCCAGCAGAGCGTCCCCCTCTCATCATCCTCAGGGACGATGGAGCTCCGGAGCATCCTGGTGCTGATGGGGCTGGTCGGCAGCCTGGTCGCGGGGCGTGAGTAGGGATGGGGACAGCGGGGACAGCGAGTGACGTGGAGGCAGTCCGGGGACACGCGTGGGGCAGGCTGCCCACCCTGCCCTCCTCTTCCTCACTCCCTGCCCACATCCCCTGGGATCCCCCTCACACTTCCAGGTCCGGCACACGCTTCTCTTCCCATGGCTCTTGTTTCCTTGGCTGGTGTCCCCTGGGGGTCCCGGGCCTGTCGTGTTCCCTGGGGATCCCTGTTCCTAGGGATACACAAATGCAGGGCTGTGCTTTCGCCCGCCCTCCCCTTGATGCTGCCCCTTTGCTTTCCTCCTGCAGCACCCGTGACCGACCCTGCCTCCTCCACCAGCTCCTGTGAGTACTTGGGCGTGATCCATCCACGGCTCTAAGCACAGCTTGGGCACTAGGAAGGAGGGATGAGGCATAAATGCACCAAAGACTTCCCTGACCATGTCCGATGCATTGGTGATACCCACCATGAGCTTCCCCCTGCAAGGCGGTGGGTCCAGGGCTCACTAAGGTGGAGGTCAACACTGGGGAACTGTCCCATCTGGGGTTAGCTCTCCCAAGCTCTTTGGATCCCACCAGAGTTTTCACAGAGAGAGGTGCAAAATATCCTAAGGTCCCCAAAGCAAAGTTGGTTGGCTCCTTGGTCTGCATGTTGGCTGGCACCAGTTTGGGGTGATTCTTGGCAGGAGTCTGACTGATTGCCCAGAGATGCTGCAACTCATTCCTGCTGGTGAAGACGTGCTGGGGTGGGAGAAGCTGAGGACAGGGATGTGGGACACAGGCTTTGGGTGCTAATGCTGAGCCCAGCATTAGCTCTAGCTACTGCCTTGGCTTTGGGACAGTCCTAGTTCAGGGATAGCACCTGCGGCTGGGCTAAACTCGGCTGCTGGCGTTTGCTGGGTGTCTTGGCCAGACAGCAGGATGCCGCTGAGTCCAAACTTGTTCCTCTTCCAGCAGCTGCCCAGCTGGTGTCTTCTCCTGGCTCTGGTATGTGTCCTGGCTTGGAGAGCCTGGTGGTGGCACTCCACGCTGCGCTCCCTGGCAGAATCCCAGGCTTTGCCTCCGCGTTCCCTTGGGTGGCCCGGAGACCTTGATGATCTTTCCTCTCCCATTCCAGCCTCTGTCGCTCCCGCCTCGATGCCTCCCACCAGCTCAGGTGAGTCTAGGAGCCTGACTTCCTCTAAGGCACGTCTGCCACCTCCAGGCTCCTTCTATCCGCTCAGAGGCCGGAGCCTGGGCATGGGGGCCGTGTCTGTGCAGAGGGGACATTGCCCACGCTCATTGGAAGGGATGCAAGGAGGGCAGGAGCACGTCAGAGCAAAGCTACAGCCAGGCTGGTCCCCGTCTGAGCCAGGAGCGCTGTGTGGAATTTCACATGAGCAAGAGAAGTGCTCAGGGAATTTCAAATTGCATCAGACCCGTTTATTCCCTGAGTCACTTAAGGGCGATCTAGACTCCACTACGCATTTATTGCTCCTTCAGATGTTCTCCCTCCTGGGGTTTTACAGCTTTTTGTGCATACGGTCCTTTGTCACCGTTTGGTTGTCAGGTGGCGGTGCTGGAAGGATGATTACAGCATGGGCAATGCCGGTCTACGGTTGATTTACACTTTTAGCTGCATAAAAAGCTTCACTTCTTCAGTCTTCCTTGCTGGCCCCTTTTTCAGCCCTTTGAGGGCTTCTGTGGAGCCTCGTGGTTTGGGTTAGTTTGGGATGAATCCCAAGTGGGATGGATCCAGAAAGGCCGGTCATTCAGAGACCAGCCATATAGTGAACTTCCTTTCCTAAGCGGGTGACTCTTCTTCCTCTGGACCAGGCTCCAATGGTGACACAGGTGAGCGCCTCTCCACGGACAAACTGGTGCCATCTGATGTCCCTGGGCTTGACTCGCGTGCCAGGTTTGGCACTGGGGAGGGATTATTCCCCAGGGAATTTGCCCGAGTTGGCGGTGAGCCTTCGTCCCCAGGGCACAGTCCTGGTAGGTCCTTCTGGCGATATTTCAGTCCATCTTCTCCTGGCCACCACAGGACTTGGGAAATAGGGTGCCGTGAACTCTCTAGGTCTTATTTTACATGCCCATTTCGGGCTGTTTGGTCCGAGGTATTGGTTCCAGACCACATAACTCTGCTTGCTGGAGAGGATGACAGAGAAATCCCATTTGCGATGCAAAAGGCCAGGCCAGAAGTGCATTTGAAACCTTCCTAGCTCAGTTCTGAAGGTCCGAGCATATGTTGCTCGCATCTGGCTTGGGGGCTGCTCTCCTTGGGACACATTCACCTTCTTTTGTTAAGATAGTCCTTATCACAGATCGGTGTCACCAGGGTGGGAAATGAGAGCTTAGGAGTGAGTTTAGTAAATCTCCTTTGGAGAGAGGGGACATTAAGTTCCAACCTCCCCTCTGAACCGGGCAGATTCACCATGCAGCTCAACCGTTTCAGTGCAGATTCCTGTACGGATAAGGCCAAGACAGCAGATCCTCTGTGGGGTCTTGTGTAAGGCATTACTTCTCCTCCTTACCTGCAGCCAGGTAAGGTGTGTGAACACGTGAATGTGACACTCGTTTCTTCATGCAGGTGACAATGCGGATGGAGACGAGAGGGGATTTCTTGATGAATTTTCCCATTTCCTTACAAAAGTCATGCAGTTGCTGTGCTACAAGAACCAAAAGGTGCTTTGGCTGCTGCTCTGTTGAAAACTGGTGTGTGTGGGAGCGGGCAGAGGGGTGGAAAGAGTCTCCCATTCCTGGAGCAACCTCCTCTGCTCGCCAATGTTGAGTCCTAGACGGTCAATCCGATACCACGGCTTTGACCCTGCTCTTTGGCCCATCTCTGCAGGCCGTGGAGTGGACCCCACTGACCGTCGCCTGACTGCAGCATCGGCCCAACGCCGAGTCCCAAATAAAGGCCAAACCCTGGAGCTGAGCCTGCCTCGTGCGTGGTTTGCGGCCGCCCTCGCGTGGAGGACTGGGAGTGGGCTGAGGTGTCAAAGACTCAAGTTTGACTCCCCGCTTTGCCAAAAACATGCCTGTCTCCGGGCTGGGAGATGCCTGGTTGCCATGGCAATGAGGATGAGGCTGGCAGCTCTGTGGGAAGCTCTTAATCTTCCCGGGAATGGGGGAGGAAACGCTCTGCCTCTTCTCAGAGTTGTGTACTGCTCTTGAGAGGCACAGCTCTGTCCTAGCATGACGGGGTGGCAACTCAGAAGTTGAGAAGAGCTCAGCTCCTAAGAGCTGATCAGCTCCTAACAGCTGATGCCTCCTAAGAGGTCCTCGAGATGAGTTTTTCATTATGACCCCAAAGCCACAAGCAACTAGGGAACTCTTCCATCCTGGTGACTAGTGGTTTATGGTGGTCTCAGTTTGGGAGACCCAGTGAGGAGAACGTCACCAACTTGTTAGGTTTTGCCTCAACTTTAAGGGCGGCCTCTCTGCACCGGACAAAATTTCCTGCTTCTCTATGACCGGCTCATCTAAAGGTCCCTTGTTCTTCGGTGGTAGGATACCCTAAGAGCAGCTTGTGCCGATGATTGATTTTCTCCAAGCTCCTTCGAGCAAAAAATACACTCTCCTGATAAATCAGGCTGTAGTAGAAAAAAATATCGTATCCCCTTGCAAATAGCAGCCACCTACTCCCATCGGCTGGCAGATACTCTTCTAGCTAAGAAGTGTTGTGTGATGTGGCTGGGAAAGGCCAGCCTGGAAGGATGGCAGTTTTTGGAAAAGGAAAATGCAATTTCTGCTTTATTTCTGTTCACCGCTTCTCAGAAGCTGCTGCTTGAGAGCCTGGTCCCGAGTCAGGAGCCCAAGTCCTGTGGCTTCAACAATAGCTGGGCAATGCAGATATGTCCAACAAGTCTTATGGTGCTGGGGTAGGTTTGGGGACATCCTCGTCGCTGTGACTCTTTCAGCATTTCTAGGCAGGTTTCTAAGCAGGTTTAGCATTTCTGCATATTTGGGCCTATTTTCATGTTGTATTATTTACCTATAGATGCATTGATGGATGCTCTCTCAGGTGGTAAAGATCACCTCTTAGTGGGCAAAGGCAAGCATAGGAGGTGGATAACATCCGCAACGACAGCTGTGATGTCCACGGAAGAACCTACAGCAGCTGAGCTAAATTTCATTTTAAAAAACATCACTTTTTTTTTTCTTTTTCCTTGCAAAAACACTTTGTGACAAGCTCAACCGCTCCGCGAGGGGATGCGGAGCCCTGTGAAACGACGGCGCTGCCAGTCTTCACAGAGTGGGATGTCCTCTGGGAGATGACACAAGTCATTCCTGACAGCTCCTCTCCGAGTAATTGTTCCCCGAGGTGGGTTATCGTGTTATTAGCGATGGATTTGCTCGGGATGGAGTGGAGTTTAAATTAGGCTCCGGCTGACAGAGCCCTCGTGGTTTTGTGCCGGGCGGTGTAATCCGGCGTGAAAGGATTGCCCGTCTTTGCATACTGCACAAAGGCACCAAAAGCTTGAGATTTGACCTCAGAAGGAGAGCCATTTTCAGCACAGCTGAACACAAAACCCTTGAATGAGGATGCTCCGTGCAGGCAGCGTGGGGACCAGGGCCTGCTGGTGGAGAAGTCCAAGGAAATCTGGGGAGCTGAAGGTTATGGGGCTATGAGGTGCTATGAGCACCGCTGGTGGCATGGGCACTGCAGGTCCACGTGGCATGTTCCTAGAAAGAGGCAGACAAAGTGAAATCTGGGGGTTGTAGGTTCCTGGATGGATGTTGCAGCCTGTAAATTGGTGGCCCCAAAAGACTACAAGGTCCTTCCCCAGTATCCAAGCACCCAGGTTGGATAGGACACGTGAAGGTGGTTGGAGATGAGCGTTAACCACCATCCCTGGTGGACTATTGGAGCCACATCTCTACCTCTAAGGCAAGTGCTCTAACTGCTAGGCCTGCATGCAGCAGTCTTTGTATTTTAGTATTTGAGTTAAACTCAAGCCCAGCATGATCTGAGCACCCCCAGCAATCCAAATATTGCAGAAGAATGAGGCTTTCCAAGCTGTGGTAGGTAGGAGATAGCATGGGCATAGTCCAGCAAAGGCAGAGCCCCAGGTCATGGTTCGCAGAGCATCTTTGGATCTCGGGCATTGCAAGGTTCAGGCAGCTGAGACCAGGAGAAGGTGGAGTGACCCAGCACATGCTCTCTTGCTCTAGCCCTCCAAGAAGGATGGAGCAGATCTGCACATGATTTTCCAACCATGATGAGTCCAGTCAGCAAGAACTGGGGCCTTAATCATGAGAACTACATAAAAATTGCAGTAGAAACAGACAATCAAGTGGACTTAGTAGTGGCAAAGAAGCTGAGCAAGGACCAAGGAGCAGCACAACTTAGTAAGGCCAGATCCCAGCTCCTTCTGCGTTGCCAAGAGCATGGCAGCAGAGGCTGGATATGAGAACCGTGCAGGACCCATCCAGGCAGTCGTGTCGGCTTTGGTGGTCATCTCCACACATAGTCACGGTTATGGCCACGAGCTTCTTGGGCTGCATGTGGACACGGCCTGAGGAAAAAAAAGGAGGAATGTGAAGCTCCTTTGTGGCTGTGCTGTGCTGATCCTGGAGCTGACCCAGCTGGCTGGGAGATGACACCACGATTATTTCAGTTAACTCAATTTACAGCTATTACTGTCAGTCGGACCTAACGATCCGACACGGAGCAGCAGTCCTTAGAGGACCCGTTTGTAATTAATTTTAGCTCATAAACTAATTAATGGCTTTGCTCGTAAATTCTCAGGAAATCCATGCTCCCTGCAAAGAGCTCTCGCTTTGGGGAGGCTGGGCCGCCCCTTGGCATACGTGCCAGCGGAGAAGCTCTGCCCTAATCGTGGCAAATATCTCCCCCAACCTCCAAGTTTGCCAAAATCGCTCTCAGCTGTGCGGGATGCGGCAGGGATCTTGAATCCAGGTGCTCACGGAGGTGCCCGGGCTTGTTATTCCTGGGGCTGCTTCGCTCTGAGCAGGGCACGAAGCCACACGGTCCTAATGGGAATATTCACGCCTGGCCGGTGACTGGGCCTGGGCCAGCTGGACCAGGCGCCGTGCAGCTCCTCCGTGCCCGGAGCCGCGGCCGTTCCCGGGGGATGGTCCAGGGGGGCTCCGGGGACGGCAGCCCCTGCTGCGAAGCCCGAGGAGATGCTGAGGCAGCTGCATGAGGAGGCTGCCAAGCGGGCAGACCCCGTGGCTCCCAGCAAAGCCGTGCCTGCAGCTCAACATCTGGGGCCCATGGTGGCTGTCCAGGCAGACGTGTTACGGCGTGTGCCAAGGCAGCCTCCTCCTTCTCCCCCTCCAAAGCTTGGCCAGGATCAGGGAGCTGGAGTCCGGATTAGTAGACTGCGCCTGCCTTGTATGGGGGAGACCTCTGTGCACATGGGCTCACTGGGGACCCCTGGGCCATGGGGCGACGCGACAAACCTCTGCCACCCCTTTGGGGCACGCTTCTTGCAGGGCCTTTCCTGGGATGAATCTGGTGTAGATCCCAAGGGATTCGGACCACTTTGCAGGGTCGTTGCTGATGCCTGCGCTGACTCCTTTTATTCCCACCCTGGTGGCACCAAGGGCCACAAATGTCCTCAGACGATGTTCCTGGCCGCTGCCATGGCTCCTAACAAGGTCCCGGGGGTCTGCTCAGAGATGTGGGGCTGTGCTTGGGCTGTCTAACCCCATGCCCCGGGCCCCAGGGTGGTGATGGGCTCAAGTACCTTCAGTATCTCACATCCTGGGTTGCCCTGGACCCCTGTGTCATGCAGTGGAGGACGCACTCCTGCTTGAGGATCCCTGCGTGAGCTAGCTCTCCTCTCCGCCAGGTTTGTACCGTGCCCCTGCTCCGGGCATGGAGAGCCCGGCGGAGCGGGATGCAGAGCATCCTTCCCGCTCGGGAGGCTGTTGAGTTCTCTCGCCAGCAGATGTCAGCTCCCACTCGGGGATGCGCAAATCAGAGCGCAACCGTCTCCTGCGGTGGCCCTGCACGGATTCACGTCCCTGCGCCTGTCCGGGTATCCCAGGACGGCATCTCCGCCTTCCCGCGGCTCCGTCCTACCTCTCCTTGCGCTGCGGGGGCCAACCGAGAGCAGCATCTTTGCTCTTGCTGCACCCAACGCCTGCGTGTTGCCCAAAGCACCGGCCCCGCGACGCTCCCCGGGGACACGGAGCAGGGATCTGCGGCGCCAGAGCTGCACGCGCGCGGCGGCCGCGCTGACCCAGAACGGCCCCCGGGAGCCTCGGGGTCCCTCGGGGAGCCGCCGGGCGTCAGGGCAGTGCCCAGCCCTGTCTGGGGCTGCTCTCGAACGGTTATATGAGAACGTACAGTGCTATGGAAATTATATTGCTTAGAGGGACGACCAGATGCGCTTCTGCTGCCTGTGCTGAGCATCTAGGGGAGCTTAGGGGCAAGAATCGCATCAAGGAGGTGAAGAAGACCCTCCTCACACGCAGCTCGGTTGGTATCTCTTCTCTGCGTGTCCCACCAACCCTTTGCCCAGCAGCTACCCCTGGTTAGCAGCAGGCTCTGGAGTGACTTCAACCGTTCACTTGTGACGTGCACGGGAGAAAGTTGGGAAGTGCCAGGAGCTCAGCCGTGTCCCTGGAGCTGGGGAGCCCTCAGACCCCCTCCAGGGTCAGGGACTGCAAGGGCTGCTCCTTTCCCGGGCAGGTCAGATGAGCTGCGACTCTCCTCCCGTTTGCATCCCAGACAGTGACCTGGCCAGTAGATCCGGAGGAGACTCCAGGGACGTCTTCCCATGTAAACTTTCTTTATTTATGCCTGCAACTCCTATATCTACAGCAGCTCGCACAAACGGATCCCATGACCCCTCATGGATGAGATGATCCATGACTTGCTCGTGGGTGGGAGGACTCTGCTGGGCCACATTCTGGGCAGCATGTGCAGGGGCAGCAGCTCTGCTCTGCCGAGATGGTGGAGGCAGTGGGAGAGCAGGGCTAGGGCGCTCCCGGGGGGCGATGAGACCCCCCAGTCCCCAATGCCCGCGTGGGGACACCGTGCGCCGCGTTCCCGCCGCAGCCCGCCCCCTCGGCCAGCGCCGGCCCGGGAGCAGATGTCGTCTGAGCTCATCGCGGGCCCCGCGAGCCCTCAATCGAATTACGCCAACTTGGGAGCAGTCATTGAGATGCAAAGCAGCGCGGGGCGCTCGGCGGCGGGGCCGCCGCGCCAACTGCTCCTCCCAGACCTCCAGCAGCGGGACGGGGCTGTGTTACCCACCCTGTTAGGTCTGGACCCACCTTGGGGTGAAGCCCTGCACTGGGAACCTGCAGAGTGAGACCGGAGTGAAGCACCGGGAGATTCACAGGGCCAGAGCAGCTCGGAGCATCCCGATCCATCGCAGGATACCTGACACATGCATGCCGAAGTGGGAAGGGGACATTAGGGATGGATCCTGCTTCTCTGCATCCAGGCGCAAGCTGAGGTGGTTGTTAAGGGTCTCCTGCCCATCCAGGACATCTGTCCAGTAACGGTAATGGAGTGATAGATAGTGCATCTCACCAATGGGGAAATGCATCTCACCAATGGGGAAAGAAGGTCTCCTCAATGACAATAAGGGCTAAATCTTCACAGTTTTCCACCAGCAGTCCCAAGCATTGCTAAGGGAAAGGACCTCATACTCTTAAACCTTTTTCTGGACAAAATGCCTGGCATTTTCTCACCCTTTCCTTTTCGGAGAGCCCCGGCAATGAGGCCCCAATGGATCTTTGGGGCCAGTTTGGGTTTGCTGAGACCGGTGCTGTGTCCGATGGGGCAGGGACATGTCCGGGGTGTCACTCCCTGTCCCCTGTGTGTGACAGAGGCGTCTCCCCAAGACGACGTCCATGCCTTGGCTCTCCCCAGCGCGCTGGCCCGTGTCCCTGGTCACAGGGAGCTCAGCGGAGCAGGATTCCTGCGTTTCCCTGCCAGCTCCGCGGGGCCTGGGGCAACGGGGAGCAAATCTGGACGTTCCCAGCTGTGCCCTCAGCCGTGAAGCTGTCCTGCAGGCAGCCAAGAGCAGAGAGGATCTGTGCTGGCCTCAGGAAGGCCGGGCCGGGCTTTGGAGCTGAATTTGGGGCTCGCTCCCCTAGGACAGCGGGGTTGGCCCCTCAATCTCCAGGCTCTGGGTCAGGCTTGGGCGCCTGAGCCCGTCTGTGCGGCATCATGCACGTGAGCGGGTCAGCTGCAGCCCAACGAGCACCCCACGCCTGCCCTCTCTGGGGACAACCCTGGCCTTGGCTGGGGAAACGGAGGGAGATCCAGCCCGGGGAGTCCTGTGGGTGGCTCAGGCACAAATGGGAGCACTGGTGGGGGTCAATAATGTCACGCTGGGTGTTACATGGCTAGGGCAGGGGAACAGCCCTGGGTTACACGTCTGCACGGCGGGCGAAGCCCCGGCTCTCCTTGGCCTCCCGATCCTGCCCGGAGAGCCAGGAGCTGAGGTCCTGCGCAACTCGGCTCACCTCAGGATCCAGCGCAGCTCAGAGCATGGGTTCGACGGGGAGCCACGGGGTGCTCTTGATTTCTCCAGCCCTGATACGGCCTGAGGTGCATCCGGGAAGCCAGGAAACCAGGGATCCCGGCCTTCTCCCACCCTCTCCTGCCCCGTGTCCTCCAGGCTTTGCACCTAGCACGGCAGAGAGGTGCCATGGAGAGCCCTACCCGGCCCCAGGAGAGCATCCCCGCCTCTCCCGATGGCCAGAAGCGCCGCACGTTGTCCCTTTTCCTCCAAAACGGGCAGCTGGGGAAATAGGAAAACCGAAGCATGAAACGTGGCTGCAACCCTCGGGAGGCAACCGGACCCAACGACCCGACCATGAAGATGCTGCATAAGGAGCACGAGAGATGCCCGGGCACCGAGAGAGGCACCTTTTGTGACGCAGAGCGGCTCCGTGGTGCCACCGTGGCTCCAAGTGACCAACACGGGTCAGCGAGCGCTGCCCGCAGCCCCCGGGTCCCCAGCGCGGCCGGACCCCCCCCAGCCCTGATTTCCCTTTAATTGCATTCCCCAGTGTCATGCAAATCAGCCGGCCTCGGCGCAGCTGCCGGGATTAAATTAGACCCCGTTAAGACGCGGTCATTGCGTTTCCGCACAGGCCCAGGAATTCCAGCCCGGGCGCCGGGGGCGGTGGGCGCCGGGGGCCGGGGCTGCAATTGGCTCTCACAATATTTACTCTGGCAATTACCTTCCCTTTCAGCCCGCAGCCTGCCCCAAACCCAGCTCCGGCAATCGGATTAGTGGGAAGGGAGCAATGGTGGGGCAGAGGGTCCGGCGAAAGCGGGTGCAGGGTCTCATCTGTGGCTTGAGTGTGTTCCGGGAGCAAATGTTCCAAATTTTCCTGTTGTTCATGCATGTTTTGCCCTCCATGGTGGCTTTGTACCTTCTCTGGCCCTGAGAGAACCCCTGGGTGAAGCACCAGTGTGGGGCATCCCAAACCAGTGGACGTGCCAGGAGAAAGAGGAGCTGATGTCCATCCCAAAGGAGCAGCTGACCTGGGTGCCGAGCCATGAGATGGAGCCAGGATCTGATCCTGCCCTGCAGTTGTTCTCCGGTTCCTGTCCTGGAGCTCAGCTTCTAGCTCCTCTCAGCAGCTTTTGTCATGGTTGGAAGGATCTGCTCCACATCTCCTTGCATGCCCCGGGTTGTTCCTGCCTGCTAGTCCGACCCAACAGAAGTGCTGCTTCTCCGCTGTGGTCACCTCAAAAGGCTGTGGAGCATCTGAGAAGGAGGTGCTTTCATGAGAGGTTTCCTTGTAGGGGTTTGGCTTCCATTACCCCATGGGGTCCAGGCTTCCATCACCCCATGGGGTTCACGTTTCCATCACCCCTTGGGATTTGGTTTCCATCACCCCATTGGGTTCAGGTTTCCATCACCCCATGGGGTTCAGGATTCCATCACCATGTGGGGTTCAGGCTTCCATCACTCCATGGGGTTCAGCTTCCATCACCCATGGGGTTCGGCTTCCATCACCCCGTGGGACATCCCCGCCGCCCCACGGGACCTCCTGGCTCTGCCGGCACAGGGGTGCACGGGGCTCCCCGCTGCGCACGGCACTGGGTGCGTTCCATCCCCCTTGGGCAGCCTCCCCAAGGCTCCCAACGCCCCGGGGCCGCTTTGGGAGCTGGAAAAAGGCAAACACCTCCCAGGGGACCCTCCCGGCGCCAGCAGACGCCACCGGCCACCGCCGCACAACGGCATCAGCGCCCGGCACGCGGGCAACGCGCACGGGGGTCACCGGCATCCCAGCGCTCGGAGACGCATCCCAAGGGTGCATTTCCATGCGCCCCACGCTCCCCGTGCGGCCGCCACCCCCTTCTCGCCCGTAGCCGGAGGGAGGCGGGCGCCGGGACCTGTTGGAGCCATCTGTCACGCGGGGGACGCGCCGGGGCCGGAGCGGGGCAACAGGCAGATTTATTGGCCGCAATCTGTTCCCCCACGGCCCGCCCGGCCCAGCCTCACGGCGGGAAGGAAGCCATGAATCCGCTAATGAATTAATTAGTATTCCTTGTAATCCCAGGCTGCCAAAGGCGGGATTGCGAGCGCTCCAAATTAACGGGAAGGGTCCTTGGTGCCTCACAGGGAGCATCCCCAGCGGCGATGCTGAACGCGGGGCCGATAGTCCTTGGAGGTGTCACCAGACCCCTCTGTCACCCCTGGGTCCCTGGTGCTCCCATCCCGGGGGGTCCCATCCCAGCCCCTTCCCCAGCCTTGCTGCTGTGCCAGGCTGTGGCTTTCGCTCTGGTTTTTGCGCCCGCGTTTTGAGACCTCTCCGGTGACCACAGAGCCCTTTGGCCACACGCTGGGGATGGGAGGTGAAAAATTTTCAGGTTTTGAATCCAGAGGAGGAAGAAGAGGGTCCGTAACGGTGGGGTTGGTGTCCACAGAACCGGTACCAGCCGCGGCACCGCAACGCCGAGCACGGCGGTGCAGAGTCTATCATGGCAACAGCTGAGGGGTGAGCCCAGGCGCCCCTCACTCCATTCAGGACCCCTCACTGCATTAAGTTTATTGTCTTTTTCCATACCTCCTTTATATCCTCTTCCCCTCCTTTTTATTTATTCTTTATTTTTCTTTTTATTTATTTATTTATTTACTTTTTAATTTTTTTAATTTTTTTATTTTCTTCCATTTATTTATTTATTCATTTATATTTTTATTTATGTATTTATTTTATTTTTATTTCTTTTTATATTTTTTATTTTTTTTAATTTTTAATTTTTATTTTTTTTTAATTTTTTTTTTTTTCAGACAGGACTTTTGGGGCTGGAGAAAGGCCATCCGGAGCAGTTCTCTTGTCTGAGCAGCAAAGGGCTCAGATGGGCCCCTTCTGGCCTTACTGGAGCCTAATTACTCCCCGCTCACACTTTCATTACAAATGGGAAAAAGATGCAGCGCCTGCGCCCAAGTGGCTCCGTTAGGGCCATCCAGGACTTAGTCCAGGCTCTTTCCAGCCTTTCTGCTCCTTGTAGAGACACTGGGACATCACGGAGCACTGCCAGATGTAGAGTCTATCTGGCTGTTCCAAATAGATCAATTCTATCCCAAATGGATCAATCCAGCATCAGTGCACTAAGCGTCTGGGCTGCTTTCTTATGGCACTCGATCAGCAGTGCAGCGATGGTGCCAGTTCTCAGAGCAAGGCTCAGAGATGGCCAGGAGAGCTTCTCCCAGCAGGGCAGGGGTGCCCCCGGACTCCTCCAGGGCAACCCAATGGGGTGGTGGGTGGCAATGCTGGAGTAGGGATCCCCGTGGCCAAAGAGAGCCAAAGTGGGGCTGAGGGGAGCCCTGGCAGGAGGATGGCACATCATCCTTGGCCAAGGATGCTGTCTAAAGTCCCTTATCCCCCCCCGATCCAGGGCACCCCATCCAAGGAATCCTACACGTGCCAGCGGATGCCCATCCCGGGGCATCCCGGGGGCATTCCAGGCATCCCGGGGTGCCGAGCGGACACCCACATGCCTCTTCAGGGGGCTCATCCACCGGGGCTTGCCCAGGGATGCCCACCTGGGGATGCGCATCCGAGGATGCAGGAGCGCCCACCCGTGACGCCGGCTGCTCCGGGGGTGTCTCCCCACGGAGACCCGGGGGTGCCCGCGGCGCAGCGAGGGGGGCAGAAAGGGGGTCCCGGGAGGGTGTTGGGGGGGAGGAGCCGGGCTCGGGCACCGCCCCCGTGGGAGGAGCCCCGGGGGGGGGGGTCGTGGCCGTGGAGGGGCCGCGGGCAGCGCGGAGCGCTCAGATCAGAGCGGGCGGCGAGCGGAGCGGCCGCTGCGCCCGCGCGCCCGGGGCTGCGCGCACCATGGGGCCGGGCGAGTGAGAGCGGCCACGTCGCCCCCCGGGCAGGTAAGGGCGCAGCGGGGGCCCCCGGGGGGCGGCGGGGTCCCCCAGCCCCGACGGGACCCCCCGGTGCCCCGGCCGGGCTGGGACCGGGGCTCTGCCGAGGGGCTGGGGCAGCCGGTGGGGACACGGGGACCCTGGCGCTGGGGGCTCTGCTCAGCCCCACACACACGTGGTGGCCACCCGGGCTTCTGCTCAGGATGGAGGTGCTGGGGGAGATGAAGCCCCCGGCTGCAGCCCTCTGGGTTTTTTGCCCCCCGCTCCTGCTGCCTCTCCCAGAAGGACGTGGACGGGGTGCCTGGGGCTGCACTAACGCAGCCCCTTCCCCTGCGAGCCCAGCATCTCAGCACGGAGAAACCCTTTTCTTTTTTGTACGTTGCACCTGAGGCCAGGAGAGAGTCCGGCTCCCTCTAGTCCTGTCCAGCCTCCAGACCCACAACCTCTCCCTCTTCCTTCTTGCTGCCCCACATTGAAGGTTTGGGGTGGATTTGGTGGCCACTGGCAACCCCCTCAGATTTCTCCTATTCTGGTGGGTGTAGGGGCTGCAGGGTGTCCCTTGAGCAGAGCTCCCAGGGGAATCTCAACCCTTCCCTGCTCTGCCCCATCCATAGGCTGCGGTTGAGGCTGGGACTAGGCTGGGGGAGCCCAAAGCTGCTGTCCCCATCGCCACTGGCTGTAGATCTGAACTTAGCTGGGGCTCTAGGAGCAGCATCTCGAGCTGGCAGCTGCAGGGCTTTAATCTGCCCTGCAGTCCGAGCCCACGGGGACCAAGTGCAGCTGGGCTGCGCTCTGCTGCCTTCCCAAGCCAGGCATGCTGCAAGCGCTCGAGTACATCCTAGCTTTCCTGGTCTGAGCTTCTGAGTGTCTCATCCCTCCTGCCCCTCTCCATGATGAGTTCCTGGTCCTGGATGGTCACTTCGTGTCCGACTGTGGTGCCAGGACTTATCCCGGGTTTTTGCCCCCAGCTCTTCAGGGTTCTCCTGCTTTCATTGGTGTGGGGACACTGAGAAGCCCTGTTTGGGGGTCAAAGTCTACAGAAAAGACGTTATGCAGAGCCAAAATAAGTCCAGCTTTGCACTGAATGAACTAAGCTCTTCTGGGAGATTTGAGTCTGTTAGAAGGAAACTATAGAGGGTAGAAATTAAATTCGGGGTCCTACAGGAAAGGAGCAGGAGCTGGACCCAAGTACCCTGTGTCAGGACACTTGAGAGCTGTTGTAGGACGGGACCTGACTATTCTGTGACACAAAGTGAGGACGGGGCCGACACAGGAACCCCGGCAGGGCAGGAACGGAGACATGGAGCTCAAGCTCCTCTGCTCTCCTGAAAAGAGCAGTTGGTCAAAGTTTTCCCCATTTTCCCCATTTTAGTAATGGGTAAAAGTTTTTCCCATTTTCCCATTCCCGTTTTAGTTGGTTCCCATCCTCCACTTCTTTTCTTCAGCTGGGAAGCTGCAGGAGTGGTTTCCTCAAGCGACTCCCTCCTTTTCAAAACTTTTTTCCTCTTTCCATCAGTTTTCTAGAGAAAAGACAGAGCAAAATTCCCGAACTTTCACACTGAATATCTTTTCCAAAGTGACAAATCTTCGGAAACATTTCCATGGAGCCACTACGCAAGGAAGGGAGGAAGGAGCTGTTCTTCTCTCTTGAACAAAGACCCAGAGCGTGTCTTTTTTTCCTGTTAAGAGCCCATTTTGGGGTATTCTGATGCATGCGACCAGGAAGGGATGGATGCTCTGGTCAGGGATGCTGTGTTTGGGTGAAATTTCCAAAGATAGAGCAAAAGTGACCTCCACGACTGCGCCTTTTTCACTATTAGCCCTCCTGACCCATTGCTCTGTCCCTGGTCCAGGTTCCTTCTAGGCACGGTGGTGGTTTAGCTACTCACACCGTTTCTCCCTGGGAAACACAGATAAAATGGAATATTGTGAATGCCACAAATCCAAGTGTTCTCCTTGTGTGACCTGGATGGGCAAAGGGGACTTGGTTTATGGTCTGACTCCATGTCCTGGACCTTGTGCCTTGTTTAAGGGACACCCAGCATGATGGGAGCTGAGGTCACCTCATGCTGGGCACAGGACTAGTTCCAGTCCCAGTTCACAGCCTCAAAACTCCCCTCTGGAGTCACAACATACCTGGGCGGCTCTCATGGGTTGTCAATGGTCAGCTGTGGTCCCACTGGGATGGTGTTTGGGACAGCTCCCTGCCGGCCCATTCATAACCATCATTTTGTCCCTAAAATATTCCTTCACCATCCTCACCCGCGAGATTTTATGGCATCTGACAGGCCCCCTATTTAATTAAGAGTTAATTGGGGCCACATGGTCCTCCTGGGATATGATAGCCGTGTGCAGCAATTAACACCCTAATCCAAGCCCGCAAGCCCCATCACACATATTAAAAGTGGGATTTTCCCCGGGGACGTGGTGGGGCAGTGGTCCCAAGGCTTGGACAGCACACTTCCAGCAAAGCTGCTTACGTGCTAAGCTTTATTAAATGAGTCAGGCAAGCTGACAGGATTTGGGGGGGCTGATTAACACGAAACCCAGGGTGGCTTGTGCAGGGTGACCGTGTTCGTTATGGGGCAGAGGTAAATGAGGCTGCAAGCAAATGAGCTCGGGCTGGAGGAGTTAAAGCAGGTCTATTTCTGGAGGTGGCTCAGCAGAGGATCAATAACGGGCTGGTCATGTCACTGCTTCTTTCACTTGGAGATGTATGGGGAGGGACTGTCGCACGCTTGGGCTGAGAACAGGCTCCAAATAAAAATATGGGGAGGAAATGACCTAAAGTCACATTTCTAGAGGTCCTATACCCCAGAGAAGAGCTACCAGTCTCTTCCTCCAGGAGCAGGCTTTGGTGACTCCCAATTCAATGTCTTGACCGTGGTCTCTTCATCATTGTTCATGGTTATGGGACACCAAGCAAGGCTTCAGCCTAGGGTGATGTAAAGGGGCTTGTTCAACGCTGCTTGCAGCCTCTTCCCAGCTTGGGGCTCTCCAGCAGAAGGAGAGATACGAGCCCACGTGCTGGGCACTTTCCTCTGCTGTTACCTGGTTCACCGGTCCCATGGCAGAGGAAGGCTGTGGGCAAGGAAGGGGCTGAGAACTGAATACCCCCCAAAAAGGCCATGTGAAAACAAGGCTTTTAATGAAAGATCATAATAAATGTCTTGTGCCTGGTGCTACAATGATGGCTCATAATAAAATTCAAGTAGACAGACAGATAAGCAGGCAGTTTCTCTAGGTACCTTCTCCTCTCCTCTTCTCTCCTCTCCTCTCCTCTCCTCTCCTCTCCTCTCCTCGCCTC
>JAVCKT010065048.1:0-15807 GCA_032273925.1 Rhynchotus rufescens
CAAGGGAGGCAGTGAGGAGGAGGGGGCGGCCTCTTTTCAGTGGTGGCCAGCAATAGGACTAGAGGAAACGGCCACAAGTTGAGGCACCAAAAGTTCCACTGGAACTTAACGAAACATTTCTTGACAGTGAGGGTGACAGAGCCCTGGCACAGGCTGCGCAAGAGGTTGTGGAGTCTCCTTCTTTGGAGATCTTTAAAACCCGCTTGGACGCAGCCCTGTGCCCCGTGCTCTAGGTGGCCCTGCGTGAGCAGGGGGGTTGGACTAGATGACCTCTGAGGTCCCTTCCAGCCTTAAGCATTCTATGATCCTCTCTGATTCTGAGGAGAGGTAGGCTGCTGAGCCCAGCCTGTCAGAGTACTGTCACCAGGGAGACCAGCTGCTTTATTAGAATGTCGCTAAATATTTCCATTTACAACCCAGAAGTGTGTTCGTGGAGAATAAACCCCTCCTCGGACCCTGCTTTCAGGTTGGAAGTCTGGGCAATTTTGATCTTTTTTTTGTGTGATTTTTGCTACAAACAGCAAATCTAAACTGGAAGTGCACTGGTTCTTTACCCACATTCATTTTAGCAAGCTTGCATTGGGGGTAGCTGGGGAAAAGTTTACTAAGAAGTAGACTTTCAGGCAGAAAATCAGCTCAAGTCTACAAAGGGACATAGAAATAAGGAAAAGACCAACAGGAATGACTCTTCAGAAGTTGAATTTGCAATAAACTGTCCAAACTAAAATGATGTATTATTTAAATAGCACTTCCTGAATGGTATTCTCTCAAGAGATGTTTGGATCTGCAAAGAACTGGGACTTCATTTGCAAATGGACCTTCCCTTTTGATTATGTACCAAAGCCAAAATCTCTCTTCAGAGCTCTTCCCTGTCAAAAATGTGCATGCAGACATGTTGAGACGTGATGCCCCCTACAACTGCTGTCGCCCTTTCCTGCACAGAAGTAGCTTCCCTAAAGTGTTAGTCACCCTAAACCAGCAGGCGACTGCTGTGTGATGCAAGAATACTTGCATGATGTGATTTGCAAAATATATTAGAATACATCTACAGGTGACTTTTATTACTCCAAAGGCTCCCTGGAAGGAAAAGTGAACTTGAGGAGAAAACTCAGTTCCCTGGGGAATCTCTTTACTGATCAAGGGCAGCTGCTCTAAGGAGAAGCTTAAGGGCATTTTATTTGCAGTCCCCTAAGTGCCAAAGCGCTGACCTGCTGCTGCTGCTGCTGCTGCTCTGGGTGGTCCTCTGCAGACAGGACATTTCTCTGCCGGGCTTTGAGGCATCATTGGTGTTGAAGAGCATTCGGAAAAGCTGGAGTGCAAGCGGGAGAGGGGAATGTCACCATCCTTGAGGCTCAGCTGTGAGTGACACTTCGGATAACTCCAGGCATGGGACTCACATGAGGTGTACCCAGAGGCTGCACTTGTTGTTTTCAGGCTTTTCTTTTGCATTTTCAACTGCAAATGGAGCTCTTGGGCTCGCTGGACTAAAGCTTGCCATTTTCCTGTCGTGGTTCTTTGCCACGGAGGGTGAGCCCCAGTGATTCAGTCTCCTTTATCACCAGAGAATGACATTAATGAGGGGTTTTTGACACTCATTCCTGCTGTGTGAATTAGAAATCCCAGATGGGACTGCTGGAAGTGCACGGCCCAAAGATCAATGGACTGGAGGGAGAGAGGCTAACACAGAGCTATTCCACTGACACTTCAGTGGCAGCAGATTTCTCTAATTACAGCATCTCTGGAATACATTATGTTACATTACCTGAATAATGATTTTTTAATAATTGTGAGTCACACAGTAAAAATATGATCATATAATGACTCTGTTCTATTGCCAACTGAACAGACAGCAGGAAACACAGCATAAAATACATCAGAGTTTCAAAGAGGAAGAATTGCTCAGATCCATGAGAAGTCTAGTTCTAAGTAGTCACGAGCTATCGCATAAATTGGGAATCAATACGCCCCACACTTCGGGGAATTAGCTTTTAATCAACTAGTTTAGATATAAGGTGGCCCAAAATAATTCATTATAAAAATAATATTTGCTAAGCTTGGTTTTGCCTTCACAAAAGAGCACTGTCCTGAGAAATTTGATTGCTAAGAGTACATTTGGTAGAGCAACAAGCCCAGCATGCCTGCGTGAGCTCTGGGGAGATTTTCAATGCACCACTTCCACATCTCAAGCCTGCTTTCCAGCAGCAGTTGATCCTGGGAATCCCTAAGTGCTGACTCCCTGTTTCCAGGCTGGCTGAGCTCCCCTTGGATAGCCAGGGAATTACAGGGGGCCCATCTGGGTTTGCTTTCCAGGGAGAAACTATGAGGCAACCATTCCTTGAAAGAGGCAATCAAACCTGCTGCTTATTGGTGCCACTGCAAAGCAGGGGAAGCCTACACCGATTGCACAGTGGCACTGACCTAGGAAAACCACGAGTTCTCTGCCACTTGCCATTTAAGGCCAACCTTCTTGTTAGATTCAGAGGCAGGGAGGAGTGCAGCGGGTGCCCTGGGCTTGCAGTTACGCACGGGGTCCTATCAAGGAGCCAGGGAGGGTTGATCACAAGTGAAGCTGTACTCCCTGCATACAACACAGCTCTGAGAACAGGCTTTTGAAACATAAACCCCATAATCTATTCCTCTTGCACAAACCTGTGCATTTATTATGCACGTAAATGTGTGTCAGATTTTTAAGAGCTGCTGGCAGCCTGGAAAAGACCTGTTAGATAGAGGTCTTTGAAATAAAATGAAACAGCTGCTTAAATAAAGAACATTTGTTGACATTTCATTTTTAAAGTACATTGTAGACCTAGCTACAGCAATATGTGTGTATAATACATTATGAAACAAAAAAAGTTAACTATCTGCTTGCCAAATGAAGAGATGTTTCTGAAATACTTAGATGCAGGAGTGTCTTACCTCCCAGGTCTCTTGGCCTCTTGCTCTTTTTCAGCTACATTGCGTTCAGGCTATTTAGGAAGTCAATGCATTCTTCAAGAGGATGGCTTCTCAAAAAATGTATTTTGTAATATACTGTCTGACTGTGAGGAAGAAGAAATGAACATAGAGGTTGCCTAAAATCCCTGCGAATCATTCATTATCCTGTATTATCATGTATTGTCTACACTGGGCGTGTAGACATCGCAGGTGCTACCAAAGGATTAATAGATCTTGTTGAGCAGAGCTCTAAACAAACATTTTTTTTTGTTGTTGCTAAGTCTGTAGACCCAAACAATTTTTAGGTGTTTAAGCTGGGGAAAGCTTCACTTTGATCTCTTCTGGATATCATCTTTATCACCACTACTGACATCCTTCACAAAATTTGCTCAGATAGTTGGTGAGTTGTCACAAGGCTTTCTTTTTCATTGCTAGTTATTAAGTCTAGGTCTCAGAGATGTTGGGCAAGCTCTTGTAACCATATTGTTTGGGCTGTCATAGTCTCCTTGGCAAAACCAGAATCTCCAGGTTTGATGCTGTTCAGCTATCTGATGTTGTATTAAACAAATGTTCAAATCTTTCCCAAAGTTACAGAGGAATCAAAAGAAGACATCTTCACTTCCCATTGAAGTCTATGCTTGACTTGAATCGGAAACCATTCCCTGAAGTTATGTTTACTGAATATATAAAGGTAAGCTTTGATTAAAAAAAAGATGACTATTATTTTCATTGGATACCATAATGTTGCTGGATTTTCTAGAATTACCTTGATACTGAACGCTGTCAAAAGCTTTCTTAAAATATGTGAAAATATATGAATATGTGAAAATATGTGAGAGGCTTTTGCTGTTCAAATATGTCTTCAATGATTATTCTTAGGGTAAAAACTGGGTGGGCACAAGGTGCTGTAGAGAGAAATCTGTTTTGCTCCTTTGCTGCTTTGTCTCTATTCTATAATGCTGCTTAAGGCACTATTGTCTTTGTCTGAAGAAGAGCCTGCACAGTTCTCACAAACCCTTAGGTCATTTTTGGCATGTCAATGAAATGCTATTTTCATATTTTCATTTTTCTTAAAAAAAAAAAGTCTAAGGGTTTTATAGATAATCTTCATGTCTGATTTCTCCTCCAATATGTTTTTTCATATTTACCTGAAAGTGTACTGGTTTAACATTTTCTATAGCTTCTTTCACAGCTTTGTTTATGATGTGACATGATTCACTATTTGGCTCTGGGTGTTCAATCTCTTGTCAATAATAGTGTTTTTTTGTAATGTTTGCCAGTGTCCCACATCTTAAATGTGATTTGTCCGTAGGCTTAAGTTTTTCTTCTTTTTCTAAGCTTTTCTCTGTTTATTTGTGACACATCTTCCGTTTCATACAAACTTGTCAGACAGAAACCTGCTTTTGGCACCCAAGTGCTTCTACAGTTTGCTTCTGCTTGCAGCTGCTCTTTCACACAGCGTTATGTCTCTTCACTTATAAAAACTGCAGGTTTGCTTGCCTGTAGTTGTCAAGATTACCTCCGTATTGTCACAGTAAAGGTGTCAATGTTGTTGTACTGCTCTAAGCATCTTGGTGTCTCATTCTTTGGCTCCGTGTAATATTCCTGTTGTTTTGCTTGTATGCCACCTTCTCACCCTCCACAGAATGTGAGAGCTTTGAAGGCTTTTTGAAAACTATGTTGTCATTAAATATTTTTGCTTTCCATGTCAGCAGCTGTCTATGCTGGGACAATCCTGGAGACTTCACACAATGAACCTTTTCCAGGCAGTGCTCTGGGTTAAAACCAGCTTTCTGCTGTCATTGGGTTGAGTCTAGCAAGGACAAATTCACTGCTCACCTGTGCAAATGTTGGCGCTGTCACAGGAGGTGACAGGCAGGCCGTGTCAGGATGAGAATAACTCTTCCAGCTCCAGCCCCGATGATGAGTTGGTGGAGCTGCAGCCTCAGGAGAAGTTCTGCTTGGAAGTGCCATCCAGCAGGATCAGTTATTGAGTTTCCAAGACAAAACCCATTATTTTAGGAGGCCATTTGCCACGATGGGTGTCTTACTGTCTTTCTGCATCTTAATCTACTTCTATGGGGATAGTCTATTGCCTTAAGATTGCGTTTCATTGAGCTTATGATTGACAACGAGTGAATTTCTGGTCCCTAATGTAACGTTAACCAGTTTGTGTGACCATCTGAAGTTGAAGTCCTACTCGCATGGAAGGCAATAAGCAGCATTTCAGCATGACAATGCATTCTTCAAAGGGATATTACAGCTTGAGCAGCAGGACTTCTATCCTAGAAACGAGGTTACAGCCTTTTTCTAGCATTATATCTCATCTTTTCAGAGTAAAGTGGGAAAATGTGAATCCTTATTTTTTCCTTTAAAAAATGTTAAGCTTGACAAGTCAAACGCAGAGCAGCTGAGATGTCCTGGCAATATTTGTGTAGCTTAGCCAGCCTCCAGTTTTGTCCCTTCTCCAAGTCAATAATATATTCTACAGGTTCTACCTTCCACTTTTCCATGTTGTCTTCCCAGGAAATTCATACATTTAATCCATGCAGCAAGCTGAAACTCTAATAACTTATGAAGTCTTTTGGAGAAAACTGACTTCCCACAAGCCCTGCAAACAGAGAATCCAAAAAGCTTTCAGCGGAAAACAGACATTTGTCAACAAAAGTGCAATTTCTCTTAAAAAAATAAACCAAATGAATACGTTTCCATCAAAATCTGATTCTGACAGGAAATTTTCAGCAGTCTTTGAGTAGGTAATCGACTCTTGCTATAACTCCTTCCTGCTACCCACTGGCTCATCTGGGAAAACACAGGTTAGGAAAAGGTGTGGAAGGGTAACTGGATTGGTTGTAACCTCCTTACAGACGGAATTTAGCCATTGCACTTGACATGCCTATATGAAATAAGGGAAGGCAGGAGCCTTCCTGGCAGCTCTGCCTCCCTGCAGCACAGGGGGTTGCTGAACAAGAGCAGTTTGACAAGGCAGATGCCCAGGAGTATTGACACATCCCAGCTCCCGCACAAGATCAAGGCAAACAAAAAAACCTCTCTAAGTTTTTGCTCAAAACTCAAATTCCCTAATTATTCCTTTAAATATGAAGTGAAGAGAAATACATTCTTTATGATAAAAAAGATCATGTGGAATACATTTTAGGGGCAGCTGACAGAAATAGCATAAAGACCGTTTTGAGCAACATTTCAGTCACGCAGCTGTGCCAAAAATGCATGTCTCCATAACGAGATGTGAAAGGGCTGGGATGTTCCATTACTGAGATTCCAATTAGATAAAATGGGCTAAAATTGGTTAATACTTAAGCTGATTCAATAAGCCATCTTTAAATTTAAAAGCCAGAAATCACTTCAAGTATGTTCTCAGCTGTGGGTTCGTGACAGCGTGAGGATGAGCAGAACTAAGCTAATTTGCAAGAATCCTCCAGGAAAGCTTATCAAGAGTCGGTCAAAACGTATCATGCTGTTTCTATTACTGCTGCTCACTGCAGTTCATTTGTACATCGCGAAAATGTGCATCACGTTCTCAGTAATATCTCTGACAGCTCCTTGTGGTTAGGAGCTGCATTTACGTGGTGAGCCAATTTGATAGAAATGCAGGGAATCTTTGGAATGTGCCATTAGCACCGAGAAATACTTCATACTTACTGGTTTACCTCCTAGTTAAGCTTGGAGAAATGATCAGTGCGTTACCTGATAGTTCTGTTCTTGGCAGCTGCTTCTCTTCCCTCACCTGCAATGAGGCAAGGGCCACAGCGTGCCTACCTGCTCTAGAAGTTGGGAAAGCTGCTTAAGAAGTGAGAATGTCTTCTTTTTTCTTGCTTTTGAAACACAAAAAGCACTAGCTATTTGTGTTTCCACTGGTAGTTTCATTTATATATTGATTCTGAGGTTTCAAATCCATGACTAATATACGCATGGTATTGCACAATGCTATCAAATACAGATAAAGCACCTTTCATTCTGCATTATCTGCTAACTCTCCAGCACATCTTGGTAAATCCTCTTTAAACTAGACAGTGCCAGGTGCCACCGAGACAGTCCCTGACCTTTTGTATTTATTGCTACATACATGGAAGATGAAGCTTCTCTGCCTCTATCAGAGCACTGCTCCCAAGGGCAAATCCTTTAGCAGAAGCATTTCCTATTTATTGATTTAATTACATTTACTTTTTCTGTTAAGTACAAAAAGTGTTGTTTCAAAGAGACAGCCAGCACAGGGCAGAGCAAAGCACACGGCTGCGGGACCCGCAGCCTTGGGCTCTCCTACCGACCTCCTTTTGTGACTATGGGGAATTTTTTCTCTTTCACATCTCACTGGGTCACTATCTCCTCCCACTGTCTCTCCACAATCTCAGTTCAGACCGTGTGCTAAAACTGACCCTTAGCCTCTGCAAACACAATAATAACAAAGTGTTTCTCAAGAAGAGATGAGCACAAAAAGACCTTGGCACGCTTTCCGTGCACGGGAAGACAAGAGAACTTAACCAATACTATACAGCATCACGATACAAATCCTACCTTGGCATTATTTAGTGCTCATGAAATTATTTTTCACTATTCTGTTTCTTCCTGTGGCATGGAGAAATGGATGGTCTAAATTCATTTCTCAGACCAACGAAGTTTGACTAGGACTTACTATTCGGAGTAGTAAATTTTGCTTGTCCTTTGGGAAATCTAGACCCCACATTCACATTCCATGTTTTGTGGGAGGCTCTCATCTATATATTTGGTAGTGCAATGACAAATTGATAATCAAGAGAGTCCACATTGCAGTGCAGTCCAAAAAATAAGCATGAAAAAAAAAAGTTTTTTTGTTATAAGGCTATGTTTTTAATTTTGTGACTGTATAGCACCTAGCTAACTAATGTTCTAGACCATGGCCTGAGTGCTGATGTGATGCATGAAAAATGGATGGATGAATGAATGAATGAATAGCTGAGGACTTTGGAGTGTACTCCCAATACCAGAAAATAAATATAACACTTGCATACAAAACATAATCCTCTTCTAGAATCAGTGATCTCTCCTCTCCTCGCCTCTCCTGTCCTTTCTTCTCCACTCCTCAGCTCGCCTTGCCTCGCCTCTCCATTTCTCCAGGCGTTGGAACAACTCCATGGAATCCCAAGTCTCCCTGACAGACAAGACTCTGTTCTGACATTTTTCTCCATCTTGCTGATTAGCTCCTGCCCATGAGCACTTCTGGCAGCAGTGGAAGCCCCAACAAGCTTGGGAAGTGGTAGAGCATCTCCAGTAGGCAAAGTCATATTACGCTTGCAGCAGCAGGGAATGAGAATTGCTGCTAAGAGCCAAGCAATAATTAGCTAAGGGGAAAAGGAGAGGAGTTTAGAGCACATAGGGCTGCTTCTTTCTCCATTTTTGAGAAATTTCAGTTTTGCCCTCTGCTGTAGGGACCTGGATATACAGATCGTGACCCTGCAAAGGCAGCAAAGAACTGCATTTTCTAGGACACCCTCAATAAACAGCAAGATTTTCTTCAGCAAGTAGTTTAGGAAAGCTACAAAACTCTAGAGACTAGAAACCAGGAAGGTATGCCAAGGAAAACAAAGAGTTAAAGATATATAGCATAAACCAGGATATTCTGAATAATAGAGGAAAGAGCAGACAGCTGACTTCGTAATCCCCTAAGGACTATTTAGGTCTGCTTACCAGAGAAGATGTCCAGAAATAAGCATGTGGCACAGTTTTCCTAAAATGTAATGAGGGATATTTCTCAGGCTGGTGCTTCTGAATACATAGAAGGCACCCTGACTCATATGCAAACTGTGAATGCAAACTGCCTGGAGAGCTTTTTACATCGATTTTGACTTCCACCAAACGAGAACTGAGCTAAATTTGTCAGCGAATGAACTGACTTCACTCCAAAGCTCCTCCAAATGACTTTGAATCTGAACCTAGATGAACAAGTAGGGTTTTTTTTTTTTTTTAATATTATCTCTAATGCACCCTACTTGTAATAATTTCAACAGATAAAGTTTTCTTAATTCAAAATGAAAAGCAAAACTTCCTTCCTTCCTCACCAGCTTTAATGTACATTTGTCTGCTCACCTCTCACCTATCCCACAGTAAATACAGCAGGCCAGGAAACTTCAAGTTTCCATCTGCTCAACCCAGTTCAACATCACAGAGAAGAACAGAGGAATCTTGCTGTATACTCACAGTCACCTTTCCGTTATGAGTTGCACATCAGTTGGGAAAACTTGACCTAAGATTGTTTGGTGAGCAATGCTTGTCAGCAGTAAAGATATTTAGAATTACACAGTGAGTTTAAGAGACTGATCTCTAAAGAGGAGTTAAGTTTGGGGAATATTATTTCCACTTTAGCTACTGCCTCCTTCTGTTCTCAGACTGAGGGGAAATTAGGTCTCCGTGACCACATTAGCTGAAGTTTGTGTTATTCAGCACCTTGATTAATTAGTATCAATTCAAAATATCACATTGGTTTAATATCAAAGAAGGGCTAAGCAATAAAATAACTAGGTGGCAATGAAAAATTGCTGTATTTATAGCAACACTTGAAGATTTCCCAAGAGGGACATGCAGCACAAGTAGTAATAACCATGGAGACATGGTTATTACTCATGTTCATGTGAGTACCAAGAGTACGATGTTCCTTTCTCAATGTTCAGAATATCTGGTGCTTCCTTGTCTGAGTTTATTTTATCTCAAAGGGCAAACAGAAGCACCAGCACTGCTGTTTCTGTTGCTGTTATACCTGTCGCTTACAGAGGAGTGAAAGGAGAATGGTGAGGATCCATACCTGCAATGGGAAGATCAGGCAACATTAGCTTGCATGAGAGAAAGGAGTAGGCTCTGAGCTTAAAGCACATGCTCTGAAAGGCAAGGGGAAGGCAGGGAAGCCTGATGTCTCTTGGGGAATGGTTTGGTCCCAACCCCTGCCGGTGCAGACTATGGTCCACAAGGTCACTTGGCTGGGGAGAGACGGAACTTCCAGCTTTCCAGAACATCTTAGGGACTTATAGCCGTGTGTTTGCAATGAGGACACGAGAGCACTGCACGTGGAAAGCAGCTTTGGGGACGCTCCAGCAAGAGAGCGGAGAGCGCCCGGGCCTGCACACCAGCCCGTGCGCTGGAGACGGCCTCACTAGAGGGAGCTCCTGCCATTCCCTTCCAGGCAGCAGCTTCTCCCCAAAACCAAGGAATCTGCACAGAGAAAGGGCAAAACGGAGCAGGATGCATAAGAGAATTCCTGGTACGAAGCCGGACTCTTCTTCTGAGGTCCCCTCAGCTATGCATCTCCTTCCACGTGATGGGGACAAGCTCCTTTGCTTTCTAACGATGGGCAGCATGAGGGGCAACATTTTTTTCTCTGGCTCACAATCAGCTTAAATCCTGCCTGGATGAACCACAACAGGATATTTAAAAAAAATAATAATAATAATAAAGCAAAAAAAAAAAAAAAAAAAAGATAGTAAAAGAAAGTTTCCCCATACTTACTAGTGCTCCCTTCGCTCCCATTTGAGAGTTCTCCTCTTTTGTTCTCTTTCCATCTAATTTAAGCCAATTTTTATGTAATGAATTCAAGATGCAGAATATTCTCTTTCTTTCCACAAAAAAGCACACTACAAACATAACTAGAACTCCCCTACAGTAAAAGATAGTATTTCTTTAAAGCTAGGAGTTGAATAGTAATTTATTATGTTAGGTAGTAGCCAAACTTTCAAAACTTCTTAATTAATGGCAAAAAAAAAAAAAAAATGGCTGTAATTAAAATATTGCTTTATTCAAAGGTAATTCAGTAAAAATAATGTTTATGAAATAAAGTAAAATAAATCCATTGAGTGAGAATACAATCAGATCCTATATTATGAGGAAATATATCCAGAATATTAAAGTTTAAATTCTGAGCAATTACATCTATGCCTTTATAAATTCTAGTACTGTACTTTTTTGGAGTGTAGTAAAATGCCTGGTAAAGGGATGACAGTGGCATAATGACAATGTTCTCAGGGAAGCTGAAAATTATTCATGTTAAAAACGTGCGATTAAACTCAGATCTGCAAAATCTGAGGCCAGAAGGAAGCATTAAATGCTTCAGTCTCTCTCCTGTATGTCACAGGACGTGTTTCTTTTGTAGCACTGACCCACTACGAAGTGACTTTGGTTTCATACAAAGGTATGGAAGTTACCCAATAACAATTTGAATGTATCCACGGTGCATCCATTAGTGCATTGCTTGTCATGGCTTGTTCAGTTAGGTCAGGATTATAATGAAAAAGTCACATGCCTTTTTTTGCTTGAGTTGGTCAGGCTTCATTTTCCTTCCTCACTTCTTCTTGCCTTTCTCTTAGATGAAAGCAGCAGATTTAAGCTCTGGTACCTGCTCTGCTCTTCCCATGGAGGCACTCACGGTTTCTGCTACTTTCATTCATGCTCCTGCCATAAGTAGCTTGCTGGCACTGGGGGGAAATTTCTTATGGGCAAATCAAATACAGATACAGATAACTGGAACATGCCTCTGCACAGGATGTCCTAGGTATGCTTCAAAGGTATGTCAAATGACATATACCTAAGTCTTTACCTCACATCCTTTCTTTCCTAATATATTGTATATGTCACATTTTTTCATATATAATGGTGACACAGCCATATAGAAGTTCTGTGATTTGAAATCTTCAGCTGTAAAATGCCTTGGAATTACAAAGTATGAAAACACCTATTAATCTTCTGACTTCAGCTACTATATATGCTTACTATTAGATTAGAGAAAAGATTAGTCTCCCAAAGATTATAAAGATCTCACTCCAGAAAGATTAGCCTCCTACAATAAACGTGTGCTTTCTTTGAGAAAAATGATCTTTTAATTCCTCCAGCTTTTGTAATCAGCAGATATTCTGCAATTTATAAAGGAAGCACGTCCACAGCCAAGCCTTTCCCCTCCAAAGATACAATTAAATCAATGTTTGCAGTTTGCAAGAGGTGATTATTTTTGCTTCTAAGATTTTCAAGTGTTTCAGCCCTGTAATTTATTGCTTCATTTGGAATTAAATTGAAGAAGGCACATTTATTTGAGGCATTATCTGTTGAGCTCTTTCTTTTGTTGATCTAATTACTGATGTGTAAAGTGCAATGTTTCTCAAAGAATCTTCTAGGCGTCAATGCAAATCAATACAGTTGCTATTTGCTATGTAAGTGTTGTCAGTTTATAATGAGTCTACAAGCTCTAATTTTTGCTAAGGACCAGAAAAGCAGGGTTTTTTACTTACCCTGCTGCTCCACGTTGCTCTTGGGAACTTCAAAGCGTAAGGAAAATAATGGAATAAGCTAGGAAGAGAGCCAGATGGCAAAAAAAAAGAAACCAGGCATGGAGAAAGGAGGCTTTACTTGAGTGCAGAGTGGTAGAAGTTATATGTTAGATACTATGGACTATATCTGCTGACAAGGTCTATGTTGCCCACTTCATGTTCCTGCATTTTTTTTTATGATAAAAGCAGACTCACAACACAAATCATAAAGACAAGGGGCATTCCCAGGATAGGGCAATAGAGAGACAGGACAACTAAATGACTTGCCAAAATCACACAAAAAGGCTGGGAGAGATTCAGTAGCTGCACTGGAGTCCTCAGGGCCCAATCTAGCACCTCATCCAGAAGCATTTTGTATCTCACCCCTTCTTTTGGCAGTTCAGGGCCATGACAGGGGTCAGAATTAGGACTGATCAGAGGGGACCTTCCTTCCCACTGCCAAAATCCACCAGGGCTCCTAAGGAGGTCATTTGGTTGCCATGTACAACGTGCAGAAGGTGTCTTGCTCACAGGACGGGAGAAGGTAACATGAAGATCAAGATTTGCAAATGCAGAGAGAAGAGCAGCAGAGAACAAGGTAGCCCAAGCAGGCAGCAAGAACAAGGTAGCCCAAGTGGGTGGTTGTACTTTTCAGCCTTTCCTTTTATGTTGTTTTTATCTGAGAAAACTGATAAGCAAAAAGCTCAGATAGGAAAAAGAAAAAAATAAAATAAAAATAAATCCAAGGCAGACACGAAATAGCCTCTGAGTTCACTAGGGGGCAACGGGGAGCAAGAAACCAGCACCCAAGTCTGACGCCTGAACCTCTGGCTGGATATTCACAGCTCCCCCTTGAGCCCCAGCAAGCAAACTCACGCTCTGGTCCATCAAACGACCACCTTTTAAACACTAAATAAAAGAGCCTGCCTGCAGATGTCTAAATATTGTCTCGGTTGGCTCGGGCTACCACCACGCGGCCTGGTTTTGCTCGGAGCCGCCTTTGCGCGGCTTTGATGTGGCACCAGGGCTCCCAGCTTTGACGCAGGCCTTGGATCCCCGGCTGCCTCGGCCTCCCGAAAGCCGAGCAATTACTTTCCAATCAAGCTGCTAAGGAGCAGGGAGGGAAAAAAAAAAATCATTCCTTTTCTCGGAGCATAAATCAATTACACGTGTTGAAAAGCTCCCACTTTACGGAATACAGATTTCCAAGGGGGATAGGGGCTTTCTCTTCTCTTATTCCCCTAGGGTAAAGGCAGCTTTAAGTCAGCAAATGAGGGGCATGTGATTAGAATGTGTATTTCTCTTCTGGTTAAAACATACAGCTTTTGTTGTCTGCTATGTAAACCTCGAAAGGAAGCCATTTATACATAAAATAACACCAGCATGACATCGTTCTGACTTAATTTCTGCCTTAACGCTCCTTCACTGCCCTTGTGGACGGAGGCCCAACAGGTCTTAATGGCCCTGAGCAGCCCCACCTCATTTGGGGGCCTCTTCCCCACCACAGAGCTCACCCAGTGCCCAGGCCCCAGCTCTGCCACGCCTGGCCCAAGTCCTTTGGCTCTTGACCTGCATGACTGCATGGATTTGAAGCAGGAAACAGTACTGCCTTTCTAGTAAAGGGCTCAAGAACCTCTTGCTTCACTGACAAACTTGGCCAGGCTGTCATGTCTCCGCTGAACAGCTTGGGAACATCTCCAAGCTCCCTGGGCTTCTAGCAGCATGCTGAACCAGTCATGTAAGACAGAAAAAACACGCTCTGGCACATAACCCACACTAAGCTGTCAAGCTCTGGTGAAGGATGGAGAAGAGACGCAGTTCCTGCGTCATTCCCTGTCTACCTCTCCAGTTCTTCCATTGATCTGTCAAGTTCCTCTGTGCTCCAGACCTGCAGCTGCAAAACGGGAATAGCGTTTCTCCACCTCAGACAGCTGGGATCCAAATCCATCACGGCCTTCCAGACATCACATGTGTTGTGTAGCTGAGTGTGTTAAAAACTGGGCTCAGATGGTGAATACTGAAAATACTTTTATCGCCCGGAGATCTGTAAACGATGCTTACTTAGCCAGGCATTGCCCAGCCCCACTGTAAAACATCATCTTCCTTTATGAGGGACTCAGTAATGGCAATGTATTTTAAAAGAGTACAGGGCAGCTCACGCTAAGTTAAATCTCAGTCAGAAAAACAGGTTCATTCTTGGGTAGTAACAGTGCTTTTTATCTACGTTTCTTCTTTATCTTCACTAGAAACATTTTTACTCCTCCCTTTCTAGAATGACCAGTGCGATTAATGTGACGGGCATCCTATTCACAAAGTGCTTGCAATGCCAGTAAACATTTTATTGGTTTCACTCCAAGCTCTCTCACTGACCTAGCGAGTGAGCTCGTACTGCATTTCTCACTCCCCTTCAGCCATAAAGGAGCACAATGATCCATTTTTTCCTTTCTGTGGGATATCTTGACTGCTTTTTCACATCGTAGTTCCAATCCAGGATTTAGCCACTGCAGGATTCAGGCACTGACTGCAGCGGGCATATCCCAAAACATGGCACAAGTGCAACAAGAGTTAATACACTAAAACATCAGTTAACAATGTAGTACTGTATTGTAGTTCATGTTTAATCAACACAGAAATAGAAGTCACTGAAGTTCAATGGAAATGATGAGGCAATGCTAAGACAGTCCTAGGTCTTACAGTCTAAATTTTTTAGTGCTTCTTTTGCTAGTTCTTATCTAGTCATTCAATATTTGAAGACAATTCCCCTTTAGAGTTTTTGCTCCATATCCCTTAAATGTTTACAAGCTTCTCAGTATTCCCTACAGAGTCTGCAATCCTTTGGGACAACAAGTGCAAGTTTTAACAAACAGGCCTTTCATTAGCTGTGACCGTATGGCCACCACGTATTGCTTTAAGCGTGCACCTGCACACTAAAGGAAACTGCCGGTGGAAAATGGCTTTTAAGAAATGTTTGTTTTCAGAATCCCTCTGTAATTCATCTGTTGTTTATTAGTTTTAAAATGTCTATCTTGTGTTCTGCAAGAGAGTGAGAAAAGACCTTCATCCAAGGCATCTTGACAAGAACAGCAGCTGCAAGTGCTGTCGTCTAAGCTAGATCACTGTTAGTTGCAGGATTTATTCTGAAGAATGGAAGACATGGGTCCTTGGGAAGGGAGAAACTTAGTGAGGTCATGTCTGAAATCAGGAGTTGGATCAAAACAGTCTTCTGCTACAGCACAAAGCTGACAGTAAGCCTCAGCTGTTTCTCTCTATGTATGGAAAACCACTCTGTTCTAATCTGAGTAGTCATAAGCTGGAGCTGAAGCAAAGGCAGTTCTGGGGAAAGGCAAGGAGGGGGGAAACACATTATCTTTCTGGGGGTTGTAAGGGAGTTGGACTCCATGAGGGGAGAAGTATAGTGGCTGCACATCTTTTTTCCTCATGGTAGGCTGTGCATCAGTAGAGGAAGCAGCGTGGATCAGATTGTTCAGAAATCAAGGTTTAAGGCAAGCATTAAAACAAAGGGATCATTTGGAAAAACCTTTGGAACTTTTGGAAGAATCTTTGACATTCAAGGCTTTTCTCGCAATGTCTCCAA
>JAVCKT010065096.1:0-15804 GCA_032273925.1 Rhynchotus rufescens
TAAGGTTGGAAGGGACCTCAGAGGTCATCTAGTCCAACCCCCCTGCTCACGCAGGGTCACCTAGAGCAGGGTCACCTAGAGCACCTTGAGGCAGGCCTAACAGCAGCACGGCCGTCACAGCCACTGCCATGGCATCGCCCAGCTCCACGTGAGGCCTAGGGAACGCAGAGGGCTGCCCACGCACCCGGCCATCCAGGTGAAAGGCCGGCTCCGCAGCCCGCAGGGCGATTCTCCAGCCAGGCAATTCCTGCAGCAGCTTTCACCGTGGGGACAGACATGCACAGAGCCTGCCACACAACGGGAGGGATCCCCAGCAGCAACGGGGAGAAGGGAGAAGCAGCAGCCCACAGAATTGCTGTGCACAAGCTCGCGATCCCGCAAACCCGGGCGCCATCCTTGGTGGCAAATCAGCGCTCACGAGACGTGTGGACATCCTCAACAAACGGATCCACCCGACCTTGTCGAGTGCCTCCCATCACGGCTTCGTCAGGGTAAACAACCCAGTCCTTACAGACAGGAGGGACTTGTTCCTGCTGCTGGAAAAAGAGTAAAATGGCTTTAAATTAAAACCCAAGCTTTAGTTCAGAAAGACAATAGCAAGGAGTTAGACGTATATATCTGCATGCACAGGCAACACGTTCAACATCAGTCACACATGTAACCTGAGTATATATGTACACACATAGCTTGCTATATTTGTGTTTTTATAATACTATGCATACACATGGAGTATTTCTTTTTTAACAGTTCTGAATCTACAATCAGGCTTTCCTGCCACTGGAGTCAGCAGCAGAGGTTCAGAAGGGTATCAGTAATGTAAATAAATGGCTCAAATGGCAAAATTACCATGAGATTGTTTTACAACGCAGTGGCTAAATTTAACATTCAAGAAACAACTACAAACGCAAAAAATGTCCAGTCTAAAAATGAAAACATGCACACCGCTTTATAATAAATCCATACAAGCCAGATGTATATTGAATTTATATTCATTTACTGAGATTTTTCCCTTGTAGATTAATTTAGTATAAACAATGCTTTGGAAGATAAACAGGTAGTAAAAAGCCATCCCTTCAAAAGAATTTTCGAAGAACTCAGAAGAAACTGAAATGATAAATTTATATGTATACATACATATAAATATATATATATAAAAAACTATAATGTACGTGTGTATATATATATATATATCTCTCAAGGGCCTGTGGAGAGCTTGTGCAAAAATCTCATAGATTAAAGTAAAATAATGCAGGAAAAATGAATCCCTTCACCCTTTCATTCTCCCTAATTCCCCCAGCTAGAAAGGCTGTGTTGCCAGAGGAGGGGAAGTTCAGCAGCACAGCCCTGCATTCGAGCAGAACCAGCGCGGGGGATCCAGGTCTGGGAGCTGAGTGCAGCAAGCGCCTGCACAAGAGCTCGGGACGGGACATTCCCACTATTTGCTGTTTTTGGGGAATCGCTGATTTTAGATGGTGGTGCCTGCTGGGCACGGAACTGCCCATGAGTAGCACGTCTCCGGGCAGCTGCCCGGGAGCCATTCCCAGAACCGGGCATTCAACAGGGACAATTCCCACCCCAGCTAGAGGAAGAGCTTCAGCCATCACGCCAGACACCTGCACGTCAACATCTCGAGCTTTGTCACTGGCCCAGAGCAAACCAAGTCAGCTGCTGTTCACACAGCAAATCTCCTTTGAACAGAGGGAGTACAACCGAAATCAAAGGGCAAGTCTTGGAATTTTCTAAGCTCCTTATTTTAAGCAATTTAAGACATTTCTTGCACGACATTAGGAAGAACAAACCGAACCTTTTCCCCAAAGAGACCCGCATCTCCTGACTGAATGACAAATACATCGCTAAGAACTGCAAGCTGCAAAGCAAAGACGATCACAGGAATTCTCTCACAGGGAAAATGTAAAATTCTTATAGCTCTGTTCGTAACAGGATTCTTGCCAGGAAAGCCCAAGGTTGCTCTCAATCATATTTCTACAAGACTGCTCCAATGTCATGTTATGACTTGTCCCTGCATCCCTATTCTCCATTCTAGCAGCTTTTCGCCCTTAAGTACAGGCTACTGCAAGTCAGTAATGGCTTGCCCTATTGCAGAGGTACTTACAGATGGATTATAAATCTTTTCAAAGCCTAGTCCTCTGTGGAATCAGTGCAAAGGTGTTGAAATTACCAGGGGGCTCTACAAAACAGGCTGGAAGAACAATACAGCAATGAAATGCAATAGGAGGCGCCTTTGTGAGAAAGGTTTTTGAAAAGCAGCTCTTTCGGATAAAAAGGATTGGCATATTTGCTCTTCCCCCTATTCCACCTTCCCCCCAACTCCAAAAAAAAGAAAAAAAAAGAAAAAGAAAAAAAATATTCCACTTAAAGCCCCAGCTCCTACCAGGCAGCTCTCGCAGTACCTGGGGGGGAAACTTCACGGAGGGAAATCCCAAAACAGCCAGTCCAAGTAAGGATACTCCATACTGAATACTGCCCACAACATGAAGGGGATGCATTCAGGTGATGAAAGTGCTAAATTTGTTCTATAAAAATCAAGATATTCACAAAACCATCTCCTTTTAGAACCAATTTGTGCTCTCCCATTCTTCTTGGTTGAGAGCTGTATCAGCACGTAGGAGGTGCAGTAAAAGATAACACAGCCCAAGAAATACATCCCAATTACTATTAGGAAAAGTTACTACTTTAGAAAGGACCGTAAAACCACTTAATTCAGGAGGGGAATTTTCTATTCCTGCCGCTCCTGGGAGACAAAAAGAAGAGGCTGGTAAGTGAGGCGGGACATTTATCACTGACGTGGTTGTTTCCTTACAGCTATCGACATAAAGTGAGAAAAAAAACACAACGAAGAAAACACTTCTTGGCATCCTTAACGAAACCAGATCAGGCTACAGAGATTAGTAAGACCCGCTCTCTTTCACTCATTCCCTCTTTCCCTTGCTTTACCTGTGTCAATTGGTTTTCCTCCCCATCGCACTTCTCCCAGGACAAGGTCCCAGGACAAGCGCTGGAAGGCGGCGGCCGCCTCGGGCTGCTTTCTATTTTCATGCAAGGCAAGAGGCAGGAGTTGGTGGGAGCAAACCAGAGGTGTCCGGCGAAGCAGAGGCAGCCTCGGGTCTGCAGACTCCCCTCCTTCAGCAATCCCTGTATTATTAACCGTTACTCCACCAAAAGAGGCACCGACTGGCCTTCAAAACGCAACCTACATGCAGGGAGGGGGAAATGGACCTCTTAGAGGCGAAAAAACATCACCCCAAAACAACGAATTCTTTTAAAAAGCTCTGAGAAACACAATTGAAGTCAAACAGGTGCTAACCAAACTAAGAAAGTCTTCTTAAGGCAAAGAGTGAACTTAGAGCTTTCTATGGGAAGTTACAAACATTTATGATGACGTCTGGTAAGCACAATGTTTGCTAAAATTCAAATGAGGTTTAATAAACTGGAGTTCAGCTTTACAATCTAAAACAATAAAGTATAAATCAGGAGAGATCAGCAGGAGCTGTCCCGTCCTAGGATTTGCCACAGACAGATCAAACGGCCAGGTCTGCGCTGGGCCGCCCGCGCAGGGGAGCGCTCCCCGCCTCGCGCCCGCCTGGCCGCAGCTCTATTCCCAAGGGGCTATTTTGTCCTAAAAAGAATCATGCTCAAAATCTGGAGCTATTTAACCAACTACAAAAAATATAAAAAGGAACCAAACATGCAAAGGTTCATAAACCAGTATGAACCACTATCTACGCTATATGCAGATAAAATAGGGAAATTGTTGTAATATGAATGCCAGTAACTACCCATATTTCGAAGATAACAACTTGGGAAGGCTCAGCACTTTGCAAAATGAAGTCCCTTCCTACGTGGCAATTTTACTGTTAGCCCAGCATCAGTCAGAGGGATATTCCAGAGAACAGCACATTTTGGTTCTTTTCAGAACCAAACTACCTTTCCCAAGGAGAAATGACGCTCTTACTCAGCTAAATGTGTACTCAGAAAACGTGTTTGCATTAGATTCTCAGAACAAACCGGGAACATTTCAATTTAACTTTCGGCTCTTTATCATTCGTACCATCCCAGTACGTCGTCGCCTGCTTTCAACGGCCCGCAATAAACACCGTCCCGCAGCATTTCAGATCCAAACCCGCAACCACTGCTCCTAAGGTGCCGAGAGGCATCTCCCAAACGCTCCGTGCCCCACCGTGGGCTCTGCAAGCGCTGTGTGCTGGTGGAGGAGCGCCCCAAGGGCCCGGCAGCCGCGCTCCACGGCGAGCACGGCCCGGCGCTCGCCCTGCGCGCTCCTGCCTGCGCTAACAGCAGCCTCCAACCAAAGCCACAAAGACAGCACAGCCAGCCAGATGTTTCTTCATGCCACAGAAATATGGTCACTATTCCGTGTACAAAAGCAGCACGTTTGGGGATTTGGCTATGAAACCTCTGAAGAGAGAACACAGGCCTATGCTAACTCTCTATATTATACATATGTAATACTATACAACTTCAATGCCTTACACATGTGCTATCCTTTCAGACTCAAGCCTTTAGAAGTTGGAAAAAGATGCAATTGTATGTACTTAGGCAGGATCAAACTCAGCAGGACCCAATCCTATTATTTGCAACTCCAATGCATTCTTTCTATACTGATGGACACTGGTTTTCCCCGAAAGGATGCGGCAGGCAGCAACTGATGCTGTGGTATTTCGGCAAGGTCATCTTGCTCATTTTATAGCTTTAATCAGTTCCTCGTGGAAGGAAGTCATCACTGACCCCCTTTGCAATGAGGGATTCGGGTAACCTCAGCCAGAGCTGCAAATAAAACTAATCGGTGTCTAACATGACACACACAAGCGTTATAAATATATATGTTTTGTTCGTTTAAATGAGAAAACACATGCAGTGATTCCTCCTAAACATCACTTTTAAGAGCACTAGTGTCATTCTGCTTCCAGCTGAAGAAAACTCATTTCCTGAGCAACACTCCAAGGCTGCCAGTAGAAATGGAAAGATGTGGGCCATACCTCCATTTACAGTCAGAACATCACACGAATTCTGAAGGAGCTATGAGTTCTACCAAGGAGCTATGAGATCTACCAAGTTCTACCAGGAACTTAGCAGAAAGCGATATTCAGATCATCACCTGCAGCACAGTGATGAACGGACAGGATTTTTGACAAAAAACAACAAAATTAAGTGATATAGAAAAATCTCTCAGGACAACAGCTAAGGATCCCATCTTTATTGTGAAAACAAGGCAGCAACTCAAAAGGAGTAATTAGATCAATGATAGCGCATGTTAAATGTCAGAATATGCTTAGACTTTTGTGATCCGTTGGCTGGGATTTGTGGTTTGGGATCTGCGTTTTGTTGCATCATTTTGGTGGCTTTTTTGGCTACCCCTGCAGAGGAAGCCAATGAAGTGAGAGAAGGGTCAACCCAACCACGGCTCCAGGAGCTCGACCTGCCGGTGCCGGGTTCAGCAGCAGGGAGCTCTGATTCGGGTTATTCCACCTATGGTGGCTTTACGGACCCTGAAGCTACACTGCAATTCGCCTACATTTTTTACAGCCATTTTTTATGTGTGTGTGTGTGTGTGTGTATATATATATATATATATATATATAAAATATATATATATCTCCATCTCTAAATACTTCATGATTTACAGTTGAATCAGTATGGATTAAAAAAAGGCGGAGGTTGACAGGAGTGTCTTGTTTTATAAAACTGCTAAAACTGTGTTAAAAAAAAAAGAAAAAAAAGAGATAAAATTACACTGAATTATACTTTGTTCCCAAGGCTAAATACCTGAAGATAAACTAATATGAGAACTACTTTCATACCATGGCAAGAGCATTTTAGGACCACCACAGCAATTAAATATTGATGCTGTTTTCTCTTGTATAATTTAAAACAAACTACAATGACAAGTCATAGCAACACTGAAAAATAAAAAGGATATTGAGATGATTGAGATGTTGCAAAGTGCCCTCTTAGCAACTAACCAGGAAACCTGAACATTACTCCCTCCCATAAACAAGACTAATATTGTCTCTCCTCATCTGCTGCCTCTGCAAAAGAATCGATGCCTTTAAATATCTTTTATACCTTTTCAAAGGCACAAATTCCTTGTCTGGTCTCCCACTGTGTTTTTCTCCACATCTCAGTGCTTAAAAATAACGTCTTTGTGGAATAAAGTTGGACGTTTTCATGAACTAAATCTATGTGACAAAGAAAAATTGTTCACTTCTCAATCTTAGTAGAATTGACAATTTCAGAAGCAGGGTCCAAGATTACAAAAAGAGTTAGACAAAGGAGTAGCACGTACAATATCAACCTATTCAAAATATATATGCCTTCAACTCTCAGATAATTACTAGCTGAGAGAAAACATAATTTCACACTTCCTTCCAATTACACGGAGGACGCATTCCGGCACATAGCATGCCATGAATGTGACAGAAGCCAAAGGCTCTGGGGATCGAGAAGGATTTTCAGTGTTTAGCTTGTGCTGCAAACACACAAGTGGGTTTTGGGGGGGTTTTTGGGTTTTTTTTTTTTTGTTGTTGTTGTTTTTTTGTTTTTTTGTTTTTTTTTTTTAAATCAAATTGACATCTTGGAAATTCAAGGCTACCTATTTTGAGGCTATTGCTCCCTAAATGTATTTAAGTATGGCAAATGATATCTTATAAACAGTACACAAGGGCACTTGCGAGTGGCTTGCCATTTCAGCAATGTGTACACCACAAAAGCTTTCAAATAGCTCCTGTGGAATTCGAAACGTGAAAGTTGGGGGCGTTTAATGAAACTTTTCATTGTTTAGTAAACCAGCAGCTACAAAATGCAAAATAATTCAGGGAAAATTAAAAGGTTACTTAGCATGCAGCTTTAATTCTAGCAATTTTACTTGACTTCAGCCGTGGAAGAGTGAAGCTACATTAATTCCTAAACATAGAAAATGAACAGCGTATGAATAATTCATTGACGGCTTTTGCTTCTTGTCAGTGGCTTTGCTGGAGGAACTGATATTTATGAAGTCCCCCAGGACACCCAGAAGTTAAGGATGGGCAGAGGGATTGGGCGGGATCATGCCAAGCTTTACAGAGTGCTGCGCAGCCGGGGCAGGAGTCCCGGGTTACTTCCCATCACGGAGCAGCGACCCAAGCGATGCAGGGATTCAGCTGCTGGGGAGCAAAGGAAAACAAGGGACCTTATACCAATAAAGCTGAATGACAGCTTGAGACTAGCCACCCCTCCGAGCCTTCCTGAGCAGGACCAGGACCTTTTATTCGTAACAGCAGGTATTACAGGAAGACAGAACTGAGTAGTTCTCAATCTCCCCTTCAAACACATTCCTGCAAGATATTTTCTATCACCTAGATTCAGACCGTCTAAAAGCAGGGAAATGCCTCGTGAGATCTGGAAGCCCGGGAAGGTGCGGGGTGAGCAAAAGGGCAGCGAGGGCAGAGCCCGAGCTAAGGAGTAGCAGGAACAGGGAGTAAATAAATAAAATGGGGCCAGGGCTCCCGGTTAAGAAAAGCATCGGTAACTCACTACAATTCTGAAACAGGGCATAATTTTGGCACTTCTGAGAATGGTATGGAAATGGTATATAATTTTCCTGATGCATTCTAAATAGCTATGAGAATACAGAAGCACAAAAAGAGGACTTGAAAGAATTGCATCCTTATCAAGTTCCTAGAGGCTCAGAAGAGGGTAATTACCTGACCTGACAAGCCAAGCTACGCTCTAACAGCCACACGACCCAACATAGTCACTCCAAAAGTACAGCCTATGGGTAACAGGCTACCTGAATGGTAAAAAAAAAAGCCCAGGTCAATATACATTTAAGAACATATGCAGGAAAGCTGATCAAAGAGATGACTGCTTCCTCATCAATAGAAACAGTGCCGGGGAATAGGGAAGAACAGAGGATGAGACAGACTTCGATTTCTTCCCATTTTCAACAACTTGTGTCCTACCGAGAGGATAACAATGTGTGCCTTGCCATAGAGAAAGTATTTTCTGTGGACAAAGAAGAGATTTTTGTCCATTCCTTCACTACCATAAATCACTGAAACGTTATAATCACCATCACCCCCATCCAGGAGTCTACACAGCCAGGAGTTCTTCCTAACGCTTGCAACGCTTCTGCACTAATAGTTTCTTCCTATACTTTGGACTTGACCTGAGTGTTGAGCAACATCTTACCAACAACCCACCTGTGATTTGAGGCAACGTGAGGTCCTTCGAGCCCACTCTGCAGCAGATTTGACTGCGCTCACCTTGACCTTCAGCAGGATGGATGAACCGACCACGGGGACGTCTCTGCAGTGCCCACGAAGGCAGGACACCGACAGCACATGACCCAATGGAGCTACAGAAATAGAAGCTTCGTGTCCTATTCCAACAGCAGAACCTACAAAGCCAGCTGAATACAGAGAACTTTACCAGCATTTCCAGAATTATAGATATATTTTTCAGTAGAAACTATAAAGAGTTATTTATATAAGAACACTGCACTTCTGTATATGCTTGACCTATTTTATATTAAATGTTTCTCAGCCAATGTTTCTGGCCTTAGCAGTATCAATCACATCGGCAGTAAGAGTCAAGCAAGTTATTTTAAAAGGGTCTTTAGCACCTTGACGCAGGAGTGCTGAACGCCAGGGTTCCCCTCTCCATTTAAACACAGGCCTTGCAACGCCAACACTTTTGGTGTAAAAATCCCATGCATGAAGCAAAGCCCGTGCTGGGACACACACACCCATCTGAGGTCACAGCAAACGGTGTTGTCTTCAAGCTGCCCTCAACTAAAACCTTTATCCAACAGGTTCTCGTCAAGCCCAGGTGACTTTCAAATACCCACGTAACAAAACCAACGAGGAGGACACTGCTCCACCGGCCACGGGCAGGGCCGTGTCCTCGCAGGGAAGAGGGCACGTGGAAAGGGACCCTCGATGCGCCCGCTTTAGCGGTCGACGTCCCACAGACAGGCCCTGCATTCTGCTAGAACCAGCATGAACTGCAAGACTTGCACTTACGTCCGAATTGCGACTCCTTAGACAGATACGGCAAATTACTGACAGTGTTTGTGTTTATGCACTGTCCTCGCTCTGTGTTTTTATACTGCTACAATAGAAAAATGAAAACTCTCAAGTTCTTAAAGCTGGAAATAGCTTGAAAGGGAAAACGCAGCCACTTGCAAATTAGCAGACCATATAATATTCATTTCAACCATCTCAAGTAGCAAACTCTGGGATATATTATATGGAAGGCTGAACAGATGTAATCTAAATTATTTTTTCATATGAAAGTTTTGTCCCCATTAAAAACATCTCGCAGATGATCACTGATCCCAGCCGCCCGGCTCACTGGGGTTATTTCAGGACACGATTCCTTGTCAGGTCAACGGTGTCAGGAGGCTCCGTAGGTGATGAACTCACATCTTGAAGTTCTGGCAGCAGGGCAAGCAGTAATATTTGGTCTTTGTCCAAAGACCAATTTCTACAAAGCTAACTGCCATGTAAAGGAATGAGAAATGTGGCAGCTTAGTCTTCAAATAAGTGACTGCTATAAACAGATGCATAAAAATTGAGGGTTTCAAAAATGATGTTAAGAGATTTAGGTGTTTCATTTTGTCTTGCCAGACAGAGCAGGCCTTTCTGCGAAAAGCAGGAACAGATAGTGGCCAAGTTCTGGTACTAGTGGCTGGACAGCAGAAATATTCACTTTATTATTCAATTTGTGCATAGCACATGCTCTACATACAATTATATTGCTATCTCAAAGGCAGTCAAAAGCCACATTCCTTAACTCTGGCCCATGCACACACTGCTCCACGCAGTGGTACTGCAGGAGCAGCACTAGGCATCTTTCCCCCCTCTTCCTTGGGCAGCACCTACAGCAGGAAGATCCAAGATGAGCCCCTATAGACGACACATGCCAGCAGGGGAGCAGCGGCCGATCCCTCTGAGCTGGTCTCCGAGGAACTGGCCTCGGAGAGCAGGGAAGGTCGTGAACGATCACTGAAGCTTCACGCAAATGCCAGTGTTCTCCACTCGAGCAGCTGTCAAATAAAGACAAGCAAACCCAGCAGCGTTACCCGGGAATAAGCCCTGCAGGAAACTGCTCCAAAAGGCTACGTTATCCAGCACCGCCTGCCCGATCTCACACCGCTTCGTGTCATATTGTTTTTTTCACTTGCTCGTTTGCTTGTACGTGCAGGCGTTTTCCTAATGACAACTGCTATGACATGGGTCCGTACAGGCTTTCGGATGGAGGAGTCAGTGCACGGCACAGGCTCCAATATGTAACCACAGGGGCCACATCAAAGCAACTCAGCACAACCCGAAAACACACCAAGGCCAATTATACTGACATCCTTCCATTAGCGGACGTGGAAGCCTATTTATATGCTCAATCTCCTCTACTCGAATATTACCAAAAATAATCCTTAAAGGTTTGCTTCCTATTTCCTTAGAGCTTGGCAAGCACTCGGGCTTGTGTCTGCACCACCAGCAAGGTGAGCGCCGTGCGAGGACACCAGCACCGGTATGACTCACGTTTGCATCCCCGGCGTGGAAAGCAGCAAAATGCCTTTGTGAATCAGGACTGAAATGCAGGTCAGGGAGTTCTGCAAGTCATCCTGCAGCAAATCGTGCAATATAGGCTCAATACAGCAGTTCAGACAGATGGTAACTCACTGGACACCAGGATTTAATACACACTTTCCTTTGAATGACCCAATTATAAAATGGTCCCAGGCCCCAAAAAGCAGCTCATTTCTCTCAGGGGAGTCACGGGGATTCTGAGGTGCCAAGATCAGCCCTTGCACTTCTCTATTTGAGGCAGCTCCATGCTGTACGTTTGCTGATACAAAAAACAAGGCCAGCTCAGCACCTTTTTACCCTTCGGGGATGCTGTGAGGAATCGACCCTTCCCTGAAGCCGAGATCCACACAAAGATGTTCGTGTCGGTGCACGGGTTTCAGATGAAGCCAGACGCATCGCCGCAGCTAGGACTGTGTGTGCAAACTCTCAGGGTGGCTGGCAAACACACACCGCTCTTAGGGAAAAACCCACACTTCAAAGCATTTCCAGCAGCAGTTACAGCAAATACAGGCAAGAACTTTCATTTCTATACAGTAACAATAGCACCCAAGTGCCCATCATCCATAATCAATGGCAGTAACAGCAGCCGCATAAAATCTGTAATTGCCATCAAGGCGGCGGGCAAGCAAGAGAAATCAATGCATGATATGGATTAAAATAAAGGGCAGCTGCCTTTCAATAGCAGCACGAGAGTTCTCGTCTAAAATCACGCCTGCTCTGCGGCGCAGGGTACCTTCCAACAGGGATTATGGCACAGGAATAAACAGCAAAACTCCTAAGGGAAAAACAAGCCTTTCCAGCAATAGGAGAAACCAGGAAAACCGCAACGCAGCAATAGGAACAGTTCTTCCTATTCCCATTTTTTGAGACTCTTCTCGAGGCTTCCACACCTCGAGACTATTAAAAATGTGAATTTTAAACTGTTCTCATGAGGCTGTTCTGACTCTCACAGAGCAGAACTCTATAAATATTGGATCAAATTCTAAGCACAACTTTGTACATTATTAATTCCTAAAATAAAACAGCATTCAAAATTCTTCTGCATCAAATCACTTTGTAAACCTCGAGGAGGGGCAAGGAGTAGGGTGACCCTGGCCAATAACTTGCACAGCCCGAAGGCCTCGCAAACTTGGATCTCCCCGAGTTTGCTGCTGCTCAGTGACGCTCTGCTGCAACTCCTGCAGAGTTTCTAATTTAAACTGTAAGAGAGGCAAAAGGAGGGAAGAGAAACAAGTTAAACGGCCTTCTAGTGTCCACGGATGAGACACTCGGATTTCTTTGCTCTACAGAAGCAAATCTGCTAAGACATCTAAACCCACCAAGAACAAGATTTAAAAGGTACCCAAAGAGTAAAATTGTAATTTGGCTGAGTGATGAGCACAAGCTATACGGCAGGGATAAGAGTAAATAGAAAGCAAGTCCAAAATCCTTCTGCCCCCAGACATGGGCAATCCTCAGAGCACCACTTCTAGCCAATTTTGTATCTTCTAGCTGATATCTTAATTTAACGAGGCTTATCTGTACACGTGTGTGTATGCTTCTATATATATAATTTGGGAGTGTATATATGTTTATACAATAACTCCTGCTTGCTACAACTTCTGTATATAAATGTACCCATTTAAACCAAATGGGACAGAGGTAACGATTTCAAAGAGCTCCCACAATCTTCTCACCCAGGCAGTCAAATCAAGCAGGAAGATTTACTGCTCTCCAGGGAAAAGGGCTGCAAATCCAGGCGGTTCTTCAGCACTAACAACACCCACAAAGAATTATTCGCTACGCAGCTTACAGAGCTCTTCTTACCTCCCTGCTTCCTCCAGATTCATGCTAGAGAAACCAGGCATAAAGGGAAAAATGAAGGCTGCTTTTTGGGCATGCTGTTCGTGCACACGCAGGGCTGCTGCTTCCTGCAGCAGTGCCCATCGCAAGAAGCGGAAAGTGGGAATCCTTTGGGAGCAAAGCCCAAGGGCATCTGCTGTGGACCTTGGAAGCACCGACCTCAAAACCACACCTGGGGTGACCAGTAATTTGGTGGGGAATTGGGGGCTCTGGGGCAAGAAGTGAGAGACAGCTTCTTCCTCCACTGGGTCACCATATGCTCACATTTTTCTCCCCCACGCACACCTTGAACACTAGAGAAATTTCTCTGTTTTTTCCAGTTCTCCTCAAAATAAGTTCCCAAGAAATACTGACATTTAAATGTTAACAGATTTAGAAACAAATCTGAAGTTCACGTTTAAAAAACTGTCATCTTCCAAATGCCACAGAAGCTGCTCCTCTCCAGCGGCACAAGCGAACGGCACTGACGTATTGTACACTTTTACAACACTCATAAGCAGCCGATCCCAAATCCACCTGGGATGGGGTACTTGCCAGCGGACACTCCTGAGTTACTTCATTCAAGACAAGGACAAGATATGGTCTCCATCCAGGACAACACCTGCAACCAATCTGAATCTCCTTAGACTTCAGATCTCCCAGAGATAATGCAAAATACATTTGAAAAAAAAGGGATGCTTCTGGCCTGATAAAAATTACATACAAACAAGAGAGGGGCTTTATTGCTACACACTGAAAGTCAGGCTTGGCTTCTGGGGTGTCTCTGATTTTGGGCCCACTTCTAAGCTGTTTCCTCCTCTGTCTCTGCTACTGCTGGACAAAAAGCCACTCAAGTTGGTAAATCAGGACCCAGAATTGGAGGAGCCAGGAAAGCAATGAAAATTATGCCCATCCCTATCAGCAGCACAGAGCGTTTCTCAAAAGACAAGCGGATCCATTTTCTCACGGGGGCCTGGAATGTTTTTCAAGGCTGCTTGGGTCCAGCTCTGATTTCCAGCCCCGTTCCCGAGGAGCTGCCCCACTGCCAAGCGCCGCAGCGGGCACAGCCGGAGCTGCGGCACCGCGAGCCCCCGACGCCGCCAGCGACGGCACTCGGCCTTTCCCAACAACTTCCTGCATATTCGACAATTACTTCCCCTGCGGAAGTTTGCTCGGGCTCTGCAGCTCCAACACTAACAATTCTTGGGGAGCGGTAAATGGTGCAGGAACGTCCCAAGTGCCTTCCTCCCGCACACACGGCCCTGCCCCAGCCTCGCCACGCACCCCGATCCCCTCGGAGCAGCAGAGCCCACAAACCCTCCTCGGCACCGCACTTCAAATTCCAAGAAATAAAACTGGGTCTGCAATTAACTCGAGTGTGCAATATATTACTACTAAGAAGAAAAAGAAAACACACAAGCAGAGTTATTTTCTACTGAAATGCCATACTTAAAAGTTTGAGTGACCTAATTTTTACAATATATCAGGATTTTAATTGGTGGCAGCCCGTAAGTGTCTTAGGCAGATAAAAGAAAAATACACAAACACTCTATTAATTTCTATTATTCTGAAGAACAAGACAACAGTAGTTTATCCCCCAATGATCCTTAAAGTCTTTTTTTAAAGTAAGACTTTCTTTTCTTTCCTCCCCTCAAGTACTGACTTTTTTCTTCTTTAACGTCTGCAACCCCCTCAAGGGAGGCTGACAATTTTCAGCATGATCTCTCACAATCATTACACTAACTTTTTATTTTTGATTTTATGTATATCACTAGGCAATCATGCTGCTTAAAAAAACTGCATTATTTTCACATTTTATTATGATACAAAAAAGATATACACTATTTATTCCGCATAACTCCTTCAGATGTGCGTCAAGCTTTTACAGACAACACTGACTTGGAACTGAGTGCTGTTAGCAAACTGATAAAAGTCTTTTTAAGCAAGGCACTTTAAATACCTGGGATATCCAAGCTGATCATGTTCTGCATATTTAAGATCTGTGTTGACCAAAAGTCAACACAGCTGGAGAGCTGAACAGTCTTGATGACAAGGTCCTAAGATCTCAGCATCTTCCATAAGCTCTTTAGTTTACAAACTGGAAGAGGAAAGCAGACGACCTGACTCTTCTATTCCTCGTGAATGTTGGAAGGCTACACGAAGGAACTCCTAAACTGTCATAAAAGCATCTTGGATGTTTCCCTGCCAGAAAGCCCAGCAAGTGCCAGGCTCCTGCTGATAGCCGAAACCCTCCGTCCAGTGCTCATCTAGCGGCTCTCCCTGCTACTCTCAATTTCTTTTCAAATTTGCACTGCAGAATATTTAGTTAGCCATCAATATAAATGTCATTGACGTTCAAGTAGGCAACATTTTAAATATTCTATTTAAAAAAATTCAAATTTAAGTGATATTTTGTCTTTAGTAACAGTTTTAACCACCTTGCCAGAAAATGCTTAGTTAGGATTCAGCAATCATTAACAGGAGTTAATGAGCCAAGAATTAGCTGAAAATGAGATCTCAGGTTTTGCAGAAAGGAGAGGCAAGCAGAGCTCACTCCCTACATTTTCTTCAGGTGTATTTCTACGGACACCCAAACCCAGGATCACAGCAACCACCAAGCACCCGTGCGAACCAGCTCCAGCATCTGGCCGCAGACGCCACCTCCTGCTCCTGACTGCAAACCAGTGTAGGGCTGGTTTCTATCACTGCTTTCAAGTCATGATCTTTAAGAAGCCAGTACCAGAAACGCACGCTGGGGAAACCGAGGCAGAGGAACGCCGGAGGAAACACGATATGAGAGATAGTAGATTAAAATTGAAGATAAGCCACAAATACTGAAGGAATTATTCAGAAAAAAAGAACTGGCAAAAAGAAGGGGGGGGGGGAGAAGAGGGGGAGAGACTCAAAGAACTAGGAGGTTTATCCCCTCTCCTCCCAATGTTTGGCTCCTCACTGCTAAATAACTAATATGAAAATCTCCACTGCGTACAAGCAGATGAAAGGGGCCTGAACACAGGTCAGCAAAATAGGATTTTGGATCCAGCTAGGGAGTGAGATCACTATCACCTACTGAAAACGAGAAAAAAAAGAGGGGAAAGAAACAAAGGGTTTCCCTCTCAAAACGTGTGCAATGTTTTCTTTACTGGCTAGTAGCCCCTGCTTGCAAAGCACTTGTTTGCTTATGCCACAGACCTGCAAAGCTCACTAAAACATGCAAAACGTTTCAGGGAACACATTAAGCAAGAACCTGCAGCAACAGCCATCGCTGGGAAGACCGGACAACATTCCCAACAATTCACAAAGGAGGCTGGGGGGGGGGGGGGGGGGGGTTCATTAAACAAGCTTTCAAGATATTAAAAAAAAAAAAAAAAAAAGC
>JAVCKT010065137.1:0-15803 GCA_032273925.1 Rhynchotus rufescens
ACAAAAAAGAAAAATCTAGATTAAACATAATTTAACTCTGCAAGTTTGCCGCATTCACTCATAATGTCCTCGTTTAAAGTCTAATCATGACAATGATGGAAGTAAATCCACAAAAAAAGAGCAGTGACATCAGATTTCATATCCACAAAATTACTCTGTCTACAAGCACTTCTGTTTATTAATGAGACTCTGAGGATAAGAGGACAAAGACGAGCGCACCTGGGAGAAAGAGTAATTTAAGAGATTGAACTAGATCGAACAGGCTGCACTAGACAAAGAATAGAGCACATGCAATAGCAACGGGCCATTGCCATTTAGATGACTAAATATTTGGAAGAAAAGATTAGGAAAACTTAGTATTTAGAAAGGCAGGGATCTTAAAAGGTAAGTCTGGCTAATCACTGATCTTTCATAAGGTTCTTTTATGCAATTGGGTCATGTCAAAAAAGCCTTTCTCACATACCCTTTCAATACATTCTGTACTCATATATTTCATTTACTGGAAGAAAAATAAACATTTCATTGCTTGCTTAGCAGAAATGACAAACAGACTGAAAAGACCAGGTGACTTTTAGCTGGCTTCATTCCTCCAATTGCCATCAACACATGCATGCTCACATACATATGTACAGCACCTCTGAAAGGCATATTCTAGGCACAGACACTAAGGGCAGGAGGGTGAAGAAGGTGTTTTTTTTTTTTTTGTCTTGTTTTGCACTTTAGGTCTATTAAGATTTCAAAGCAGAGAATCAATTTTGCATAGCTAAAAGCCTGTCTGGTAGGTGCTGCCAGAAACCTTAACCACAAACAAGCAAAACCAGCATCTCAACTGAAAAAGGAACACAGCAAGACAAGCTCTGGGACATTCCTACCTCAAATTAGCTCTTCAGTTTTATTACTAGCCTGCAAGAAGCTTTCAAGATTTAAATTCACCTTATTGAAGTATACAGAAGAAGTTAATGTCAGAAAGTTATGTTTTCAGCTGCCTCAGTTTAAGCAGCTCTCCATAGAGCCTGCTCTATGACTGAGGCTGACTCTCAATTCATCAGAACCCAGCCTACAAATTAAGAACATACATCCAAAATTCACATTTAAACCACAACAAATTAGATCAAAGATACGGAGTTTCAAAGCAGCCTTTTTAAGTAACTGAGCGATGTCTAAGTACTTAAAAGAGTGACAATGATTGCAACATTTGGACATCTAATTTGAACTCTGAAAACAGCCTTAAAAAGCAATAAAATGCTTGAAAATGCTTTAAATGTCTCTTCTATGAGGGTCACCTACAGACCCCAGACCTCACTGCAAGTTGCAGGTCCTTCAGTTTCGACCAGGCAGCAAAAACTCACTAGTGTTTGGCTCTTTCCAAGTTGAAAAGTACTTACTGAAGTACTTTTTCAGGACAGTAACAAAACCCACAGATCTTAGTACATGATTCATTTGATCTTTTAGCTTTGAGTAACAGTAGCAAATTTGATTTTTGCCTGTTTGAAAAAAATCACTTTGCCAACTGCAAAAAGAATCATTTATTTAAATAGCAGGCCTTAATATAGATTGATTTTTCTTCATCATGATTTGAAATTGGTTTTATTAATCAGGTTCAACCAAATTCAGCTAATCTCTAAACTCCTGTGCTTTGGGGAGCATCAGCTTCAACTCCTTTGAAAATCATGATTTATACCCAGCAATTTCTGGACAAAAAAAGTATCTTGCTATGTGTAAAAAGCTCATGGCATAAGGTGCAAATCATTCACTATAGCTGCCTGCAGCTTGTAGTGTTTTGTTCATTTTCATTCAATAAAATATGTAAGTACAGACAGCAGCAAAGGCACTTTTTCCTTGTTTTAAGGTAAAGCTTCCTCCAGAACAATTATTTGAATTCTACAGAGCAGAACAGCCGGAACTGTGTGATGGCAGCAGTTCTTTAATTCCTCTCAAATATTTCCATTGTGCATTTCTCAGATAGGGTTATCAACAGGTCAGATAGCACTGACTGCTAGAGGATGTCTCCAAGCTGTGAAGCAGCACAATCACCTGCCCATGGTTTGGAAGCCCTAGTTCCATCACACGCATGTTCTCCTCTGCTCTGTTCCTCCTAAAACCCTCCAGGCAAGTACACAGGTCTGTTTATTGTTCTCAACCAGACAATTAAATCAATTACTTTTTATTTGTCAGTTGGCTTTGAGGTTGTGCTTAAGAGCATCAGCCTGAAGCGCCAGCAGGTATGAAACACGTAGTGCAGCTTGCTCTGCATTTCCACACCTTTATCTGATCGCTGAAGGCAAACAGCTTGCTTGCTGGGATTTCCACACTGCTAAAGTCTCAAGCACCATACATCATGAATAAGTGTGGTTGCGTTCTATGAGATCCTCTAAAACACTGCAACAAAACATCTTGGGTTACTTGTCCTTCATGGCAGCTCCCAAATTCAAAACTTACCAACTACTTCTACTAGCCTTTCAAAATTAGAAGTGGATTCTTGGAAATGAAAATGTTTTCTTCCATTCTCACATATGCACAAAAGCTCCATGCTACAGAAGGTAAGTGGCAGGGCTAATTTAATTATCCATTCTATGTTTGTTCATAAATTTAATTGGAGTCTCTACATTCCTCGGTTTGATATTCTGGCAAAGGATCAGAACTGATGAGTCTGAGCACAGTTAATCTCAACACAGATACATCTCTGAGCAAATCTCATTTTCTCAGAGGACTCAGAACACACTCCCTGAAAACAGCTAATGCCTTCATAAAGCAGCAGAAATATGGACAGAGAAACAGATCTCATATCCACCCTCACATATCTATACCCTCACATATCTATAGCAACCTGAAATAATCTTGGACTCTGCGAAGATGAAGTTTAAGCCTTAAAAGAATGCAAAAGGAAAACAAAAAGCAGGAAGCTGCAACCCAAATGTGCTTTCAATGGCTAATGCTATTGATTCACCCTGGCTCTCAAACATAAAGGTGAGAGTTTCAAAGACCAGGTTCCTGCTCCTGTTCGATATTAATTTAGCATTTCGTGCTTTTGTAGGATCTCTTCCATGGTCATCCCACCTAGCGTTACTGCAGCCTCAGACTATTAGTAACAAGCTAATCTTCTTACAAAGCTAGCTTTAAAACCCACGTAAGCACTTGGGCTAATACAGTTACTATAGATAAAACACCAGATTTAAACAATGCAATTCATGGATGCTCTGCTGAGGCGTTTGTGGGAACCCAGGGGAAAGATTGCTCTGTTTTTAACTGCTGACTTGTCCTAGAACAAAGCTGCCTACAGGGATACAACAGAAGCAACCTATCCCCAGATTAAAAAGAAACACTCCCAGTTTTATTCCATTCCCACAGCACGGTTAGGCACCAAACAGATGGCCAGTGGGAGACCATGAGGACTTCGCCCTTGGATTTGTGCAGCTTGGATTAGCTATTGCAGTCTCCTCCAACTGTTCAGGCATTGACGGTATTGCAAGCTATCTGCACAAGAAAAGGTGTTTCATCACACACCTGCTTCAGTTATGTTTATTATTAAATGCAATCTCCTCAGCAATGGAAAGACTAGGGAGTAATCAAACTGCAAAAGTGCTGACGATGCTGCTTGTCCACCCACACCAACCCACCTGTGGTTTGAGCACATTACTGCCATGATGCAACTGCAAAAAACTATGTAACCAACTAGAAGATACGGTAAACGCAATGAAAAGATTATCTGGTCATATCTTAGATACGGTAAAGAATGGGAATGAAATTCACAGAAAAAAATGCAAAAAAGACAATGGTCTTGCGTAAGATTCTATTAGCTCAAGACCTTAAGTGATTTTAAGAAAAAGTTGCAATGAGGGGACCAAGGTCCAGAAAACTAAGTGCTGGACAACTAAAATAAAATTAAGTAGCTAATAAGTGGCAGATTTTTCAGAAGCAGTAAAATCATGCCCTAAATCACCATAGGAATAAGCAGCACGAAGCATGACCCTTCCTTCTGTCATCTGCCATAAGCTTTGGAGCAAATTAGGTCCCAGTGGCTACTGGTGAACTTTGGGGAGCCTGATCTGTGATACCACAAGTGGGTCCATGACTCAAGCTCTTCCACTTAACATCTCTTCCTCCATTTCCATCTGGGATTTGCAGAACAGCCAGCAGCTTCAGCTTCCAACTGCTCAGTCACATTTCAGCCCCTCCAGGGACCGCCAGTATCATCTGGCATCAGAGAGAAACAAGTGAAACAAGCTGAGATTCAATTAAAAAATACATATATTTGGACTGCTGTTAAAAAATCCTACTGGATTTCTCCAATAGAAGGTCTCTCTAGATACAGGCTGCTGTCAAGGGCAAAACAATCTGTTCAGGCCAGATCAGGACTCTGAGCGAGTCTTCACTACACAGTGAAAACACTGGGTAAATGAAAAGGCTCTACCTGAGTTCCAGGAAAATTCAGTGATTAAAGGAAACAAAGGGATTTTACACCCAGATTTATTAATCCCTTCTGTTCAGATGAACAGAAGAAGCTTTTAAGGACTCCAAAAGCAGCGTATGTCTGCTTCCACAAATAAACTGTAACTCCTAAAAAAATCTGTACTTAAGCTACCGAGATGTTTGAGGAGCTCAGCACCAATAGCAAGTAAGATTGAAGGTCAGCCAGCTATGAGCTATGTCCAGCAAAACATTGTCATTAGCTAAAAGGAATTGTCATCAAAATTAGAATAGAATTAGTATAACTATCACTACTAAATTTCAATTGTAGAATTGTTCCTCTTTAGCTATAGGGCAGATTTCTCTCACGTGGTAGATCTTGGAGAACTGCTTACAAAACAAAATGATGGTCCCTTTTTTCTTTTTTGTTTTTTTTCCAAAATAAGGTTTCTGATGCTTTTGATATCAATAGTTCTAGAAATATTAATCAAGACTGAAAAGTACTTTAAGTGCAAGTATTTGCACTTCAGAACATAATAAAATCTCATGCACACAAGGCAGTTTAATATTAACTCACAAGGAATGTTCCCAATTGACATGACTGGATCTGGTCATATTGAACATTAATGTTCCATCTGTTATTCTAGAAAACAAAACTTTGTTTTTTCATCAAAGTCTCAATTAGGCTTTCTATACTGATAGCTCACGCTACGAAATGGACTGTAACTTGTCAGATAGTAAAGCAGGAGAGAACAGTAGGTAGCTATCCACACAGACACCAAAGATGTTGCTGGAGCTGCTGTTACTTTTTTTTTTTTTATACAAATACTACCCCCAGCACATACAGACTTTTCCATGCAAGATTTTCATGTGTACCATGCATTTTCATGCATTTATTATTTATATAATAGTTTGATGCACTAAATCCCTAAAAGCACCAGCATACACAACAGAACTCAACCTGTTTTGAACGTATCATGAGAAATTTCAGTACAAAAGACAAATGTACAACCAAGTGTACTTCAAAACAAGTAATGTTCACAGGAAGTATTGAAAGAGGGTCTACAAAAATTCGAACAACACTTAGATTGATTTCATGATCTCCTGATTTCCAGTTATAAGAAATTGTATACAGCTTACCTGCATGTGGTGGCAACTGTCAGATACATACAACCCACATTCATCATTTGATGCACATAGAGCACAGGTAATAAAAAACCACTACCCGTGTTAAGTTCTAAATATTCAGTTTTTATATAGTACAAGCTTTCTTATTCATTTATTAGGTTCCACACAGGCTATTGCTCCTCAGCCATTTGTCAGAGAGGAATTTACTAATGTTAAGATGGAAACTGAGAAGATAATTGAAGCATCTTAGCTAAAGTCTTCATTCAGGCAATCCTCTCGTCTTTGGTGGGCAGCTCTACATGAGTAAGAATTTGGCTCTACAATTCCATGCAAAATACCAAGCTAACAGCTGTCATAATCAGAAGTCCAGTTATTAGTTCTGCAGAATATTTGTACCATGTATACGCAGCACATGTACATATACCACAAGCATGAGATCTCTTGACATACTTTCCATCTTCATTTGCAGATCATTATGGTGGTTTTAGTAGGAACAAGGCAGTCTTCAGTTATTGAAGATACAGGTTCTGGTTTGCAGCATGCAAAAGATATAGCAATTACTTTGCTCACTAAGTTTTCACCACATCCAATTTTATGCAAACTTAGGAAAGCTGCCAAGTATTGCTCAAAGAGCACAATTCCTATAGTAAGATGGATACACATATCAGTAGAACAAGGTAGGAGTCAAAGAGCTTCCATGAGATTAGTTTTGACTTGCATCACACTGACAAGCCAAAGAGTGTTTTGGAGAGCATGTAAGATGCAGACACAGAATGACTTAAGATGATCAAAAACAGCGACTTGGAAACAAAGTACATTGACAGAGCTGAGACCAGTTTGGCTACCTGTCTATTGCTTTGACTGCACACTGCACAACCTGTTCACAAAGCAACAGAATATAAGGAAAGTATCAGTTGGCAGCGGGAACAAAACTGGGTACCCTAATTCCCATCACTGCCCTTGTTCGAATCTGCCAGACCTCTTGATTCAGAGCATAGCTAGGTGCAAAATCTCCATCATTCCTGCTTCCAGCAGAGTGCTCATAAAAGACTTCAGTGAAGCAATGAATGAAGTGTTTTCCTTCCCTCTCCAGTGCTTGAGAACTTGCAGGCTAAGCCAGCTTCCTTCCCTCTAAAAATTTATTTCATACAAATGTAAATGTGGCAGCACAAGAGCCTTCTCTTTAAATATTTCTGTGAAAGGTTACTTAATATTCAAGTTCTTACAACCGAGTATTCATTTATATATTTCAAGAAAATTTCACAACCTGTCCTTCAAAAAAATAAAGTTACTCACCCACAACTCTGTCTCCCACTTTAACTCCCATCTTCCTCATAGCTGCAGCATACAGAGCTACAGCTTGTCTCAGTTCTTCAAAAGTAACTTTCAAAATTTCTTCTTTGCCTTCCTCTGAGGAAAAAAAATTTACAAGTAGATCCACTTAGAAATTGTACACCACAACCTAAGTAAAATCTAGTACAAAAAATAATTCCAGAAGAGAATATGAAACAGTTCTAGTGAAAAATGTTCCCTCAACAATATATACTTTTTCCGATTCCTCTAAGGCTGTAAAAATATTTTTTTATATATATAAAAGAAATCCAGCATTAATCAATCAATAGTTTTCTACTGGGACATGAGAGCTTTTTTATTTTTAAAGACAGTAACATAAAAATGCAAGCTGATGACTGGAAAAAGGTGTGTCACAATAAATGGATAGAAAGCTGTCTCAATGAGTGCTAACACAGAAAGAACAACCTCATTTTTCCTTATCACTCAGTTTTTGCAGTCTCAAGGCAAGTCATTGTAGAGCAGAAAACCACTCATAGTTAGGGTCTCAATGTGGTTTTTAAGCATGTGTATGTGCAAAGATACACAAAATATATACACCACAGCGGACTACATTCATCTCTGAGAAGATCTGCAGGGAATTTTCCTTTTTGTACTGCATGTCAAATGTTATGTAAGCTCTTAACTCACTGGCAAAAGAAAACAAGTGCAGATGTTATGAAACGCAAGGTTTGCCTTCTTAAAGCTCCAGTCCTGCACTGCCTCAATTTGACTCCTGCAAATCACTTGGTCCATCCCTCTTCCAGCATCCAGCATTTCTCATGAAAACACACATGCCAGGAATGCGACAACAAAAACACACTCCATTTGTTTCTCCAGATCAGCTACAATAAGGATGATTTCCCTAAGCAGGGAAAGTTATCTTCTCTCTTTCTTAGACATGCACCCAGGTAAATTTAGGCCAAGACAGAGCAAGAGAGCAGGTGATGTGAACCAATAGTGTGTAACAATTCCCTGAATGGGGCCTATCTACAGACAGTGTTTGCATGGAGCAACAGGAAACAGGATGCTGTGCCATGGTTAGGGTTCCCCAAGAGAAGAGAGCCCTACTGAATCACAAACAAGAGATTCACAATGGGAGTCAGCAAGTAGGAAAATGGTTAAGGGAAGTTACACCTACAATTCCTGTGCTCTTTTGTATCCACAGAGCTCCCAGACTCATCTCTAGTAATTTCAGGAACCTGACATAGGTTCCTAAGCACTACTCTGAGCTAGCAGAGAGGTTTAATGCATACCACACTGAGTCAAGAGAACTTAAGAAGATTATACACAACAGAAGGTCAGGAAAAACATGCAGGTGGGCTTCTACTCACACACTACTCATTCACTTCACTCAGGCATTGATTAAACTGGAAAATAATTTTGCTCCTGTATTTTCCCCCATGATCATGCTACACAAAGCAGTGAGTTTCCAATATGATGTCCTCAAAAGCAAGATCAAATGGACAATGTAATCATAGCAACCTAATGAATTAGCTGGTGGTTAAGGATTTCTTCAACCATTTGGACAAATATTTGAGGGACTCCACTGTTTTTCTCCAGTGATGTGTTTAACTTTTAACACTTAGGAGGAATAACATAAATCGTTTCAATTCTACATAAGCTTAGAGTCAACTTACTGAGCGGTGTTTGGTAGTCACAAGTCTTAGCCTTAGAAGTAAATACAGTATTGTTACCAATTAATACTTACTTGCTGCATAAAGTGCAATCTTGTCATTCTCCTTGTGCTTTAGAAGATTCTCTGCATAGTTCAGGCGGCTGCCTTTAAACCACTCTGGGACATCTGCAATGCTTTTGGATGTATCGACTACCTGAATAATAAATAAAAAAGATACATTTCTGGAAAACTGTAACATCATTTCCTTTTTAGATCATTATACAGTTACTAGCTAATGTCATACTCAATGCACTCTTAGGCCAGAACCATTTCCTCTGCTTTGCAGGTGGCAAACAGACAATAGATCCTGCAACTGCCGACCTGGAAAGACTGATCACCTGCCAACCAGCACAAGCAGAATCATAATCAGAAGCAGTCTGAAAGTATTTCTAGTTCTGCTTTCAGACCAGCCTCAAACATGCACGTGAGCCAAGCCAGTACAGCTTCATGCAGGCTGCAAAGCACAGAACGTGCCATGGTTTGGGATCGTCCCAGGGTTCTGGGATCATCCAGAGCAGGGACTTAGCTACAGAACAGAACAGTGCTCTGCCAGGCCAGCCTTGCCCTCAGGAAAGCCAAAGCATGAGGTGAGAGCATCCAGTTTTGCCCAACACAAGTGACAAAGTTCAAAAGTCAACATCAGCAGGAGGACCTCAAACAATATAGGCTAAATTAGTTACTTGCACAATCATTCATAAGTAGAGTTTAATCCTTTTTTTCCCCCCTTCCAATCCTCCATATTTTAATTTATAATAAGCACAAAGACACCATAGCTTCATTTAGAGTGCAAAAGCACTGCTACCAGCCTCTACAGCTAACAAGTGCTGTAGTATAAAATACCAGAGCATAAACTTATACCATTGATTTATTCTTTCTCAAGAAAAAAGAAAAAAGCGTTCAACAATTTGATAAATGCATATTAAATACTTCATCATTCAGGACTCCAAGATATGAGGAGAATTAAGTACAATGAAAAGTTAGAAAAAGGAGTTCAGTTGAAACTTTTTTTTAAAGCAAACTAATGTTCTCAACGAAAATAAGGTCACCCCAGTAAGTCACATTTAAGAATGTACCTTTAAAACACTAGTAGGAAAAGAGTCTTTTATCTAAAATTCACCATGGTTTGTTCCTTCAACCTAAAAGCTCCAATGCTTAGATTCAGCCACAAGGCTGTACAGATCCTGCAACCTTTAAATGGACATTTTATTGTATAACTGTTTTGGAAAGCTTCAGTTTATGGCCTTCGGTCCAGAAAATAAATTCCATGGGCACTACTGAAAACAGTTCTTCTGAAAGTCAGATGAAACTCCAAATATCTCATTCAAATCTGATGAAAATGTTCTTATACTTTGAGATGTACAGAACATCACCAGAGGCAATCCTAGAATTGATGTCTTTAGAAAAACTTAGAGCTCTATGTGGAAACTACTAGGTATTTCAAGTGAATTTCCTAAAGGGAAAATGTCAAGTAGATCTGCGCTCCAAAAATAGCTAAAATCAAGTTCTAATGCTTACCCAACTCAACTCTTGCTTAGCTACTGCCCTCATTAGAAGCCATTTAAACAGACTTTTATTGCAGACTTCTCCAGCTTTAACAACACAACGCAAGGTCTGTTATAGTTCTATTTTTTCCTGAGGCTAAATGTCCCTTTCAAGAGCTCTACCAGTATATGGCACAAGATCCATCTACTTAATGCTCCTCTTTTCTCCTACCAGCACAATGCCTAGAAATGCCAGTTAGGCCCATTATGCAAACCAGTCTCTCCCTTAAAGGGAGATCCTAGAAGGCAAGAGAAACTCAAAGTGTGCTAAAAGTTCAGCACAAAATCATTCCTAGCTCCAGCAAGGGTATAAACCCCACAAGCTCCACACAAGGGCTGAGCACCTCTGCAGGGAAAGGCAGGGAGCTGCTGCAGGCAGTAGCATTGCTGACATGAGCCCTCACACGGGGCTTTACTCCTACTCACAACAGTCCCGAGCCCCACAAGGCCAGTTTGTGCAGCTGGAAGAACATGCCAGGTATCCGTGCACTCCTACGTCCCCAGCTGCTGTTCTACAACTGCTCTTTACAGCAGCTGACCAGGCAGCAACCACTTCCCTAGCCTTGCTAGCTAGGGATAAACAACTTGCACTTATCAGCAGTTCCCTCTATGGTATCTACTACCCATATTTTAATAGTAGTTGTAATCAAGTGCTTAGATAAGTAGCAGACAGTGCTGTTACACACACTATCATGTGCCCCTGGAAGCTTGTGCTTACCTTAGGCACTACATCTTTGAGAATTAAATTTTACCATTTATATGAAATAGTCCCACACTGAATTGTGCTATGTGCTGAAGCAGGAGTTGCACACTTCAGGAAAGTGAAGAGACCAGCTACTAGAACACTCAAAGCAGCCCCCTGCCCTCCCACACACCCCACAAGGGGAAAGCTGTCAGGTGCACCTCAGGAGCAAAGCTTTAGGTCATATTTCCCAATCAGCTGCTACCTGCAACTTTCATCTTTCCCACACTTACAGGCTTTGTATGCCTACAGAGCTCAAAAAAAGGACAATCTTTCCACAGACTCCAAACTGAGACTTATGCGGAAGGTCATATCACAACATGCAAAGTTACCAGTATTCCATGAATCTGATTTGTGACAGTATAGACGTCTTATTAGTTAGGAACACAACAGTCAAATCTGGTTCGTGAAAAGCTTTATTTTCTTCCAAGTATGATCCCCACTGTTTGCCAGAAAACACTAAGATGTGGGAAGCCTCATGCTCTTCACTGTCACGGAAGAGTTACTGTGACCAGCCTTTCCTCCTGTCAGCCATTAGAAATTATTCAAGGACAAGGATTTTTCATGACCAAGCACATCATCTGGGCTCAACAGAACTTGAGCCAAGCCTTGAAGGCAATTCTTCAAAACTGACACTAAAGGGAATGGAGAGGCTAAGAGTAAGTTTTGTAAGTAATGGACAAAGTTCTGCAGGTCTGTCTGTCCCTTGTTCTAGGGTTGCAATCACAAGTCCTTCTCTGAGCTTCTGGACCCACCCTACCCCAGTTCTTCCACACCAACTCCAGTTAAAGCCTTCCTAGGCACGCCTGTCTTCTTGCTTCTCATCCTCAGGTTCACTTTGGCCACTATTGTCTGGTTTAGCCCCTTCAAGTGGTTAAGCATGCCAATGGTGTCTGTAAGGACAGATGTATACAGAAAGCCCATCCTGCAACACAAGAGAACAAACAGTATTACTCACTGTAGTTCAGAATTTATGAATAAAGTAATTCAGAAAAAATGGCCTTATGGGGAAGCATCCTAATCCAAACTATTATAAAAAAGTTTGAAGCTATTTACAGGTAAACTGCACACTTCAAGCAGCAGGCCAATTCTTGCATTCTTGGTGATTATCACTAAGGAGTGGGACAGATCAAGACAGAAATACTGTCTTGCACCTGAGCACATAGTTTCATGGCAGGAGTTACAAGGGAAGCACTACTGATCTATCACACAACAGAAGTTGACAAAATAGAGGGAATTAATCTTACCAGTTTCCTCTGCAGAATCTCTGGTACTTCAAGTGTTTTCAGAACAGAAGGCATCCAGGGATTAAGAACCAAGTTCAGACCATTCTCCACCAAAGTTCCAGGAAGATTGCTTTGTATCAAGATTCTGAGGTGATCAGTCAGTTTACAGATGGAGAAAGTGCAGGTTGATGCTGATATCCAATTGCAGGAACATGCAAGAATCCCAACTTCATCCTCCATTTGGAAGGTCAAGTCACCTTTACCTCAAAGGTGCTCTGTGTCATGTCTCATATTCCACTCATGTGGAGCCACAGCCATTCCCTCAAAGTTATTGCCAGCCTCCATGTGTCTCAAGACTTCCAGAACCAGTTCCACAAAACTGGAGTGGAACAGGAGTGCTTATCAGGTAGGCTGGCTCAGGGAACATGCAAGCTTGGCTGCCTGCCAGCATTTCAAAAGCTTCCACCATAAATCAAAGGTGGCAGTTTCAGCAGCATCCCCACATAAGCAGCCAAGGACTGGCAGGGTATTTGAGGACATTACAGTGAGAACTGTTCTAAGACCACAAATCTTAATTTCACCGCACAAAAATACATCACCAATGCAACATTAGTTCCCTACACAAGAAAATTCAGGAAAACCCTACACGTGAAGGGTTCCTCATGTTACCCTCACAAGTGCTTACTCAGTAGCAGCTTAGAAGGTTCCAGGCACAGGTCAAAAGACTAAATTCTCATTGTTTAAATGATGCTTACCTCATCATACAGGCGAGAGCACACAATGTCACTGAACTTCCAGAATTCTGCCCAGAAGTCTGAGAAGGATTCCACTGACCATTGATATAAGTCATTGTAGTTGGCTAGAGGCAAACAGAAAAGTATTAGTGCAATACAGAGAATTATGTCAGATTAAACTGCAGATATGCATGTCTCCATTTTAGACTTATGGCTGAAACCCAGGAATATAATTCTGATTGTAATTATAAATGACTTATGTTCATGCTAAGTGACTACAGTATCAGAAACACCTTGTTTGAACACCTGAACAGATGGGCTTGTTTCACCTGCCATCTTTACAAGCCATTAGCCAATACACTGAGAAAACAACTTTTCCTAGTACCTCTGTAGAATATCTACCTTCCCTCACCGAAGTCAAGAGCTGGACAATAGAGTCCTGTTTGTTGACCACACCTCCATTCCCATGACATCAACATGATGCTTTAACGGGGTACAGGAAGAAAGTTCCCTGACAGGACACAGTCACTGCCTGATTCTAGTCTAGGACTAAAGATCTCCGTGGATGGCATGGAGAAGAGTTGCACTTGATACTGAACATCTCCACCATGAAGCAATCATGAATCATTCTTCGTAAGTGGAAGTCTAACAAGTTGCAGCTTTAGTTTGAAAAGGTCAGTTTAGCTTAAAGTTGCACAAACATCTCCACTAAGGTTAAATGAGATGTTTACTAGATACTACATTCAAGAGTATCAAGAAGTCTTACATTATCATGAAACAGATGGCATAGCACACAAACAAAAATGCAAACAATGGTGAAGTGGAGGTTAAAATACTTTCAGGTATGAACAATTGAAGAATTTTATTGCTGACTTAACAGGTGACATTCAAGTCATTCATGCTGCCTGGAGCTGTGCCAAAATGCACACTAGGTACAAACACCCACTATCAGTGAGAGCAGCAAGCTTCCTGCTCTGCCAATTTCATTTCCTATGTGATGCTTTTAGCTGAGCCATTTGAAGCCATTTTCTCCAATTATCTTTAGTGTGACATCTTGTTATCTAAGGGATGCTTCAGAAGTCATCTTTTGTCCTCTTTGTACAGGTGGGATATCTTCCACTTTTAACAGCATGAGATTGAGGGCCCCTCTCTACACTACTATTCACCCTCAATCACTATAAGTGCTTCCCTCCCCACTCTGTTCCTGTCACATCTTATTCCACTCCATCTCCTCAGTAAGTGTTAGGCCATTCACTAGGTATCTGTGCATCAGGAATTTGTCTCTGCTTCCACTATTTCAAATTCAGACACCCCCGTAACTCTTTTGCCTACATACCTGCCTCAGTCTCAGCCTCCAACCCTTTTCAAACACTCCACCCAAGTTGCTCTGTTATCTGCACACAGAACAAAGTAGTGCGGGGAATAAAACCTCCCTAAAACAAACTTCAAGCTGTTGCCTCCTTCAAAACCCAACTACAGAATACACCCCTAATCATTGTAGGGCCGACAGCTACAGCCACCAATAGTTTGATTTGTTACAATATAAAAGATAGCCTTGTCTATACAGTTTGGCCCCAAATAAGCTTTACCATTCAAGTCCTTGAAGATACAGAGCGGTTATTTGGCAATGAAACACTGCATTTTGTTACTGCATTTTCAGGATTGGACAGAGCCACGCTAGCAAAGTGTTTGTATTGCCCTTAAGTCTCAGCAAGTCCATATCTTGATGTTACAAAGAATCCATTCTTTCTTCCTAAAGAGCACACAAACCAGCAACCACCAGCTTGAACGTAGTGGGAATGCACAGAGATTCCTATAGACACAGGGGAGTCCACTCAGTGGACTGAGACATCTAACAAGGGCGAAGTAGCTTTTCCCTGAATGCTGCATCAGATGGCTGCCCATGTTTACAGAAACAGCCTCCACCACATGAGCACAAACTATGGGGCATTTTAAGTTCACTGCAGTCCTGCAGCAAGTTGCTTCCTATGCAGCAGGGCACTTGGGTACCACACTTGAGTGGGAAAGTCCCCAGCAGTCAAACCAGTGACCTGGCCTACCACCAGCTCATGTTCTCACCAAGGAAAAAACCTTTTCTGGACACAGATTAATAGAAATATCACATAACTTGCCAGTACCCCAGAACGCCTTAGTCTGCACCACAGGCTGTCAATAGACACTGGCTGACAAGAGTGCCAGTCATGGACAAGCTGCTCCCACCATCATCCATCCAATGGCATACAGATTAGGAAGACAGGAAAGCAACACAAAACACTTTGGATGGAAATATTCACGCAGGAGGGAGCAAGATGGTCAAAGCTGGGGGGCAGATGCCTGAACACATTCAATGCCACCTGATTCCCAGGGTGGAAGAGCCCACCCAACCAACACCACCAACTCCTGACACCCTGCTCACAGTTCGGGGTCAGACATCTGAATTATCTGGGTGAGAAGACACTCCTGGAGGGAGCCTGCTCCAACCAGACCATTCCAAGCAGGGTGAAATCCAAAGCCAAGGAATTGTTCAGCTAACCCAGATGACCGCATGCCTATTAGCAGCCAGACACACGTTTCTAAGTGACTGTGAAGCAGAGCCCGAAGCACCGCAGCTCGGGCAGACCGCAGCCAAGCCCCCCGGCCCCCATCCCAGCGCCCGGCGACAGCCCACCCCGCAGCGCGGCACCGAGCAGACCCGAACCGAGCAGACCCGAACCGAGCGGGGCTGCCCGGCCCCACGGGCGGCACCGCCGAGCCCGCGCCGCAGCGCTCACCCAAGCGGAGCCCGCAGCCGGCGGCCACGGCGGCGCGGAACCGGTCCATGTGCGTGTTGCGCTTCGTGTCGGGCTCCCACATCACCTGCGACTCCATGATCTCGGGCTCGCGGGACATGGCGGCGGGCGAAGGGCGCGGGGCGGCGGCGCGATGCGTCCCCTCCGCACGGGCGCAGCGGCAGCTCCGCGACCTGCCCTCCCGCCACCCCCGCCCTCACTGCGGGCCCTTCCGCCGGGCGCGGCGCTT